>JAMPIV010018261.1:600000-830000 GCA_024509875.1 Oreohelix idahoensis | reverse complement strand
GTCTAATGTTGTCCTCCCAGCGGACTCTGGGTCGTCCTCGGGGTCTGGATCCTTGGCTCTTTGTTTCCCATGCTTGTCGTGGTAGCCGATCTTCTCCCATTCTGCAGACATGGCCAAACCATCTTAGTTGGGACTGTTCTACTTGGGTCTGTAAGGGGTGGCATTTTAGGCCTTGACGTATCGTCTGGTTGCGTACCATGTCTCTTCTTGTTACTTCAACCACCTTCCTCAGATACCTCATTTCTGAGGTTTGGATCTGGCTTTTATGGGTTGTAGTCATTGCCCATGACTCGCATCCATATGTCAAGACTGGGACATAGGTGGAGCGGTATACAGCCATTTTCGTTTTCTTACCAACTGTCGTGGAATATTCTAATCCACATATATAAATTATCAAGTAAATATAAAGCCTAACAAATAAATCTAATAAAGAAAAGAGCAATGGTAAAATAACAGTGCTGTCACAATGACAGTACTCGAAATCCCCCTTGTTTTCTGCTTCGTCTGCAAATTGTAACGCTTTCACGTTGATAGTAAAAGCCTACTGTATTATTACCCGCTTTCTTCAATGAAACGTGTGCTGTATTTCTAAGAAAAACATTGAGAGGCAGACTGCGTAATGACCTAAATTAATCCTAACATTAATTATATTACGTTACCAAAACGAACGAACAGATGGACTCAAATAGAAAGAGAGAGGGGCGAATAAAATCAGGAACGCATGCAAAATTAAACACGCGTCTCGCTATTAATGCCACCCCCAACAAGCGTAACGCGATACACAATTACTACTATCACGCGTGTAAGGCCACATGCACTAACTTTTTCGGACGGACAGTGATAAATTCACTACCCTTCCCAGAGTTAGGTTTTAAAATCACGAAAAAACGCTTATTAGAAAAGATAACATTATATGGGTTTACGTTTGAAAACATTACAGTACCCAGACAGCACATCTTCGAAACAGGAGGTAGAAGAAATTGCATATTTTGAACGCAGCCACTTAGCTCTATTAAATATATATATTTGGGTTCCTTAGGGTTTGCTGACAAAGAATATGTACAACGTTATGCAAATAGTCTAGGAATTGACAAGTTATAGCCAAAATAAAATGATGGTGCTGTCAGACAACACCCAAAATCAGAATCGCTCAGTGGTAGATTTTTTTAATCCACCATTGTACGGGAAATGGGCCACAAGTTACATTTGAACTGATTGGCTGGAATGATATGTAAGGCTACACACGATTAGTCGGACTATAAATACTATCTTTGGTTGTTAGGGGAGACGTAGGAAGTTAAAATTTTTTCAAATACTTGTCGAAACGTGGCTCCATTGGCTAGACTCGCTGATATACTCACTTAGGAGCGTTAGTTCGAGACCACTAGTCAAATAAGCTTGATAAAGCAACAGTGCGTTGAAGCCAGCTCATATTTTTGCTAAATAAAAGCCTGGAACATAAGCAGATGGGAATTTGTGCCAGTAGTTGTGCCAGAATTCATTGCTAATCAACGTATCTGTGTTTGTTTCCATGAATTGTGGTAAGCTTGAAACATTCAGTATCTTTTAATGAAAATTGAATGTGAATTGTTAATTTATGCCTGTATATATGTGTAGTTCAGTAGCAAACATGATGTAAAGCCTATAATGCTCCAGCCTGAACAGAAGGTGTCGGAGGAAAGTAAAACTGCATGGAATGGCCAAACAGTACACTGACACCTAGATTATTGATTAGACAGAAATAATGCTGGAAGTGCAGAGGCGTAGTAACCATTAAGGAGGTAAATACTGGTATAAAGTATTTCAGATGAAGCTGACAGTTGGCCTAACGCTCTGAACTCAATGTTTGTGATGTATTGTGCTCAGTGTAAAAAGAGAGTATAAATTAGTTATGAAGTAGAAGGTACATCCTTCTTGTTTTCAGGGACCGTGGTCTTGATGGTATTGAGCAGCACCTGGTCAGAGCTTTGCTGAATCCAGAGTCGGACAGCATACTCCTTGGTCCATTTAGCTATCAGTGAGGTGTCTCCAGAGCCGAGGGGAGAATCGAGCAGAGGAGTCTGTTCCTGCCGCCATCACGCCAGATAAGCTGATGTGGCCAGCTGAGCTCAAAATTATGTACCCCCAGCTTAAAATGACCTTGTAAAAATAACATTAAGAGGGGAATTAAATTGTGTTAATATCAGGAACTGAGAACATCTCCAATAATAGTTCCCATAAAGACAAACTATTGAAGTCATGATGACAAATACCAACAGAGCTTGAACAAAACAAAACCAGTATTACCTCATATTACTACTACACAACTGACACACATAGGATACTTTTAATAATATATGTCATTACAATATTCATATTGATAAATTCTGTACATATAACTTGTAAGTAAAATTGATTGTGATTCCTGGTTCCCTTTGTATTTGAATCAGGACACATATTCATTCATAACAGCAATGAATACATATTGTTATTTGAAAAGTTATCAGTGACTCCTTTAAGATATCCTTTAGAGTGTTATATGTATGTGAGTGTCACAGTGTTGTCAAGTGTGGTGGAATAAATTAAATTGTTTATCTGTCTGTTGTTGTTATGACTTACACTTCATCATACACATACCCTAGACATACAACGTAGTCATCACACTATTCCAGAATAATTCTGACTGAGATATATACATATGTGGCAGCAAGTAAGGTTATATATAATACACTACTCTTATTAGATATATATACCTTCACAGCTGATCTCAGTCAGTACACTAAGTCCCCTATAAATATTTATAACATCCCACTTCACCACATATATTGGGGTCTCGCTCTTGGGATTTTGAATCTTTCCCTATTAAAAATATTGGGGGTAATTTACTTCAGGGAATATAAGAATTAAAAGGTATCCTTGGGTGGAATTAAATAAGGTTGAGCTCACGGTGCCTGTGTTGTCCATTAGATATATAGTTAGAAATTGAATTGTTGGTTAGACATTGTATAAACTTACCTGATAGACAATGGCGGACCTGGCCAAGTTTCGATCTGCTGCTGTTCAGACTGCAAAAGAGTTAGGATTAGATGGGCAAGTTATGGTTGCCTATGTCACTACGGAATGTGACAAATTTATTGAACGCGAAGAAAGAAGGTTTGAAGCCGAAAGAAAGTTAGAGGCTGAAAGGGAAATTAAGAAGTTACAATTTGAGGCTGAGGCTGAGACTAAGAGGTTGCAGATTGAGGCTGAGGCTAAGAAATTGGAAGCAGAAGAAAGAAGATTGACTGCAGAAAGGGAAGACAAGAGATTAGCTGCAGAAAGGGAAGAGAAGAAATTAGCTGCAGAAAGGGAAGAGAAGAAATTAGCTGCAGAAAGGGAAGCAGAAGATAAGAGATTACAAAGGGAACATGAGTTACGACTCAGGGAATTTGAGTTTCAAGGCCATGCTCCTGAAAATGGTGCCAGTCCCTTTGCCTCTGATGCCACTGCTAGCCAAGGAGCCTCAACCTCAGCTATGAATTTTCATTTAGATCATTTTGTTGAGAAAGACGATGATATAGAGAGCTACCTAAATAGGTATGAACTATTAGCTACCACGTATGGGTTAGAGAGAGAAAGGTGGAGCTTAAAGTTATCTCAGGGACTTCGTGGGGCAGCTTATGAAGTTTTTGCAAAAATGAGTAGAGGTGATCAGGAAAATTATGACATGCTAAAGCAGGCTCTTTTGTTAAGATATGAAAAGAATGCAGAATTCTATAGGAAAAAATTTAGGAATGCTAAACTACTGTCAGGTGAAACCTATCACCAGTTCTCTGCACGAATAGAGACATACTTGGAGAAATGGACTTCTCTGGGGAAAACCCAAGATCTTAAGGAAATGGTCCTTATAGAGCAATTAAGAGAGTCCATGGCTCCAGACCTGAGAAAGTTTCTCATGGAACAAGGTGCAGAGAGGCTGGGTGAGTTGCTAAATGTTGCTGAAAGGTATCAAGCAGCTCAAGCAGAGGTAACAGGTAATAAAAAGAAACAAGTGGATAACTTTAGGGCACCACAGAACTTTAATAAATTTGATCCTAGGGATCAAAACAAAGGTAAGCACCAATTTGATAGGCCACGGTATGAAAATAAAAATAAATTCCCACAATTCGATGAAAGGAAATATGATGAAAGAAAATCTTTCAACCAAGGAAAAAGGTGGTGTAAGAATTGTCAGATGGACAATCATGACACTGACCGTTGCAGAAGGAAACCTGTGTATATGGCAACCCTTCAGGTCAGGTCGACCTCAAGACAGGAGGAGGATATTATGTTAGATACCACTCCAGAAGAGATGAGGAAGGCACAGGCTGGGGATAAAACACTCAAGCCTTGTTTCAGAAAATTGTCAACTTGTCATACAACTCCAGGCAAGGGAGATTTTTACATGAAAAACAAGTTGATGTATAGGAAGACTGGAGCTAGATCCAAAGGTCACGGACAGCTGGTACTTCCTAAAAGATATAGGGCAGACTTAATAAGGAGCCTACATGTGAAACCAGATGGGGACCATGAGAAGATAGGTACCATCATTCAAAAGGTGGCTCACAATTATTATTGGCCCAAAGCAAGATGGGACATTGAGAATTTTGTAGAAAGGTGTAGCATAGCACATGAGGGAACACCCACAAGTGGGAACATGGATCAGGACCTGGACACGCCACGGGGCAAAATTAGGCCTGATAATAAAAAGAAAAATAGATTTGATAAAGTGGACCAAATGGAATGGGAAGCCCCTTTTCACGGACAAGCTTCACTTAACTGTTTTACAATGGCCACTATGCGGAGAGTGCAAAAAGATGTCTTACCCCAGGATAAGCCGAAAATCCCTCAATCGGACTTAAACAAACTGGAGGAAGAGGATGTAGAGAGGAAATCTCTCATCAAGAATTTTAAGTGGGGAGAAAGCCCCAAAAGAAAAATTGGTAGCGGTCGTTTTGTGAATGATAATTCTGGGAGGAAAAATCATCACTATAAAGCTTCGAGTGGAAGAGACCATACCGGTGCATGGACAAATAGGTCCACACAATTAAAGGTCCATATGTAGCTTTGTTAAGAACGTGGACTGATGAAAAGGCAGAGGAAAACATTACATCTTCATACCAATATGTGAATGAGCTGACCACTCGTTTAAAAACTGGTTGGAAACTTGCCAATGAAAATTTGAAACAAGCCAGGAAGAAACATGCTGCCTATTATAACAGGAAGGCGAAAGACAGAAATTTGGCTGTGGGAGAGAAAGTACTGCTTCTTTTGCCCGGGAGTCAGAATAAGTTACAAATTGGATGGCAGGGTCCATATACAGTTTTAGAGAAGGTATCTAGAACAAATTATAAGATAGATAAGAAGGGGAAAGAAAAAATCTATCATGTGAATCTCCTGAAGAAATATTTGGAAAGAGAACATCAGGAAGAGACACACTTGTTGACCTTGTCCATCGCCATGGAGATGAAAAAGGAACCACTTTCATCATTTGAGTATCCATTACACCCCTGTGAGACAGCAGCACAGGTGAAAATCAGTACACATTTAACGAAAACTCTGAAAGAGAGAGTGCAACAGGTTCTAAATAATCATGCAGAGGTGTTAACAGACCGACCAGGGCATACAAACCTATTGGAATATGATATGAAACTGATAGACCCCACACCTGTCTGTATGAAACCATATTCGATTCCGTTTGCTAAGGAAAAAGCTTTGAAGGAAGAGATAGACTATCTATTGAAGGAAGGAATTATTTCACACAGTGAATCTTCGTATAGTTCCGGTGTTGTACTCTTAAGGAAGCCCTCTGGAGAACATAGACTCTGTATAGATTACAGGAGACTGAATGCTATTACAGAAGGACAGGTGGATCCATTGCCGGATACAAATCAGCTGTTTGCCAGACTAAATAAAGCTAAATATTTCTCAAAAGTGGATCTGAGTAAAGGATATATCAGATTCCAGTAAAGCCTGAGGTTAGACCATACCTAGCTTTTAGTACCTCAGAAGGACACTATGAGTTTAATAGATTGCCATTTGGATTGAAGAATGCGCCTAGTGTCTTCTCTAGAATGATGAGAAAATTGTTGGATGTAAACATTTCGGAGGAACGTAATGAATCCCTGAGTTGCCTCTTTGATTGAGGATATTCCGAATGTTTCATACAGGATAATAAGAAGATTATGGGATCCACTACGAAAACTCTGCTATCACCAGGTATATGTTATCTCCTCATAACGTACATTTTGAGGGAAATATAATGTTCTCTGGACATGTCATTGCGCAGACTCAGAGAAGAGAAATGGTGAATACGGGTTGCGAAGCAGCATTAAGACAAGCACTCACACTTGCGGCTGTTAAGTAACATAACCGAAATATATTATTGGTTGTAGAAGTCTGAGGCAGATTTCATGAGTAGTGCCTACTCTGAATGGACCCAACTACATAAAACCATGATAGCACCACAGCAGAGTAAAGTCAAGTTGACTTACATTTATCTATGTGTATATAGAATAAAGGACTGACATGGGATGTCTGTTTTAAGAGGGGAGATGTCGTGGAATATTCTAATCCACATATATAAATTATCAAGTAAATATAAAGCCTAATAAATTCTAATAAAGAAAAGAGCAATGGTAAAATAACAGTGCTGTCACAATGACAGTACTCGAAATCCCCCTTGTTTTCTGCTTCGTCTGCAAATTGTAACGCTTTCACGTTGATAGTAAAAGCCTACTGTATTATTACCCGCTTTCTTCAATGAAACGTGTGCTGTATTTCTAAGAAAAACATTGAGAGGCAGACTGCGTAATGACCTAAATTAATCCTAACATTAATTATATTACGTTACCAAAACGAACGAACAGATGGACTCAAATAGAAAGAGAGAGGGGCGAATAAAATCAGGAACGCATGCAAAATTAAACACGCGTCTCGCTATTAATGCCACCCCCAACAAGCGTAACGCGATACACAATTACTACTATCACGCGTGTAAGGCCACATGCACTAACTTTTTCGGACGGACAGTGATAAATTCACTACCCTTCCCAGAGTTAGGTTTTAAAATCACGAAAAACGCTTATTAGAAAAGATAACATTATATGGGTTTACGTTTGAAAACATTACAGTACCCAGACAGCACATCTTCGAAACAGGAGGTAGAAGAAATTGCATATTTTGAACGCAGCCACTTAGCTCTATTAAATATATATATTTGGGTTCCTTAGGGTTTGCTGACAAAGAATATGTACAACGTTATGCAAATAGTCTAGGAATTAACAAGTTATAGCCAAAATAAAATGATGGTGCTGTCAGACAACACCCAAAATCAGAATCGCTCAGTGGTAGATTTTTTTAACCCACCATTGTACGGGAAATGGGCCACAAGTTACATTTGAACTGATTGGCTGGAATGATATGTAAGGCTACACACGATTAGTCGGACTATAAATACTATCTTTGGTTGTTAGGGGAGACGTAGGAAGTTAAAATTTTTTCAAATACTTGTCGAAACGTGGCTCCATTGGCTAGACTCGCTGATATACTCACTTAGGAGCGTTAGTTCGAGACCACTAGTCAAATAAGCTTGATAAAGCAACAGTGCGTTGAAGCCAGCTCATATTTTTGCTAAATAAAAGCCTGGAACATAAGCAGATGGGAATTTGTGCCAGTAGTTGTGCCAGAATTCATTGCTAATCAACGTATCTGTGTTTGTTTCCATGAATTGTGGTAAGCTTGAAACATTCAGTATCTTTTAATGAAAATTGAATGTGAATTGTTAATTTATGCCTGTATATATGTGTAGTTCAGTAGCAAACATGATGTAAAGCCTATAATGCTCCAGCCTGAACAGAAGGTGTCGGAGGAAAGTAAAACTGCATGGAATGGCCAAACAGTACACTGACACCTAGATTATTGATTAGACAGAAATAATGCTGGAAGTGCAGAGGCGTAGTAACCATTAAGGAGGTAAATACTGGTATAAAGTATTTCAGATGAAGCTGACAGTTGGCCTAACGCTCTGAACTCAATGTTTGTGATGTATTGTGCTCAGTGTAAAAAGAGAGTATAAATTAGTTATGAAGTAGAAGGTACATCCTTCTTGTTTTCAGGGACCGTGGTCTTGATGGTATTGAGCAGCACCTGGTCAGAGCTTTGCTGAATCCAGAGTCGGACAGCATACTCCTTGGTCCATTTAGCTATCAGTGAGGTGTCTCCAGAGCCGAGGGGAGAATCGAGCAGAGGAGTCTGTTCCTGCCGCCATCACGCAAGATAAGCTGATGTGGCCAGCTGAGCTCAAAATTATGTACCCCCAGCTTAAAATGACCTTGTAAAAATAACATTAAGAGGGGAATTAAATTGTGTTAATATCAGGAACTGAGAACATCTCCAATAATAGTTCCCATAAAGACAAACTATTGAAGTCATGATGACAAATACCAACAGAGCTTGAACAAAACAAAACCAGTATTACCTCATATTACTACTACACAACTGACACACATAGGATACTTTTAATAATATATGTCATTACAATATTCATATTGATAAATTCTGTACATATAACTTGTAAGTAAAATTGATTGTGATTCCTGGTTCCCTTTGTATTTGAATCAGGACACATATTCATTCATAACAGCAATGAATACATATTGTTATTTGAAAAGTTATCAGTGACTCCTTTAAGATATCCTTTAGAGTGTTATATGTATGTGAGTGTCACAGTGTTGTCAAGTGTGGTGGAATAAATTAAATTGTTTATCTGTCTGTTGTTGTTATGACTTACACTTCCTCATACACATACCCTAGCTCCCAGCTGCTGCTTTTCGAGTGGCCAACTCTTCTTTGATGCCTCCCTTTCGGTCTATAATAGCTCCGAGGTATTTAAAGTGGTCGACCTGCTCCAGGACCTGTTCTCCCAGCTTAATCTGATGTCTTCTTTCTTCTCGTGATATCACCATGGATTTTGTTTTAGAGCTGCTTATGACCATCCCTCTCTTCTCCAGCTCTTCCTTCCAGACTTGCAGGTTGGATTGGAGATGTGCCTCTGATTTAGCAATCAGGGCAACATCATCAGCAAATGCCAGCTCTGAAATATAGACCTGTCTCATCTTCCAGTACCCCACTGAATACTTTCTTGTTCTCTCCTTACATGCCTTGATGACATCGTTCATAAGGAGTATGAAGAGGTAAGGTGATAGGATATCACCTTGTCTTACACCAGTGGTGGTCCTGAACTCTTCTGACTTATGGTTTGCTGTCCTCACATAATTTCTGCAAGACTTGTAGAAGCTCTGTATAGCATGAATCAGAGGTGCTGGAATATTCTTCCTTGCCAAACAGTCCCAACGTTTGCTCCAAGGGACCCTGTCAAACGCCTTTTCCAGATCTATGAAACAAAGATGGATCTCACTCTTATACTCAAGGGCCTTTTCACTCAGCTGTCTGAGTGTGAAGATTAGGTCTTGAGTACTTCGGTTTGCTCGGAATCCGCACTGGACCTCATCCAATTGTGGCTCAGCTAGGCGTCGGAGTCTCTGCTCTAGGATTCTAGAGTAGATTTTTCCAGGGACAATGAGAAGGGATATGCCTCTATGGTTTCCACAATGTCGATTGTCACCCTTTTTGAAAATTGGTGTTATGATGGCGATCTCCCAATCCTTTGGTATGGTGTTGTTGCACCATGCTGCCTGTAGGACTCTTAAGAGTAACAGGTCGCCTGCTGCTCCCATGTACTTAACCATTTCTGGTGTTATGGACCCCATTAATTAACCGTAAAGTCAGCGAGTGAAACAACTTGTTCATGCTCTATTCATAGTATGAGTTGCATTTATGTACCCCTCTTACAGCCAGTGGTAGCTATCAACACCCTTTGGGTATTCTTTTGTCTAACTCAGCGGTTCCCAACCTTTTTTCACTTGCGTACCCCTTGGCAGCCCATGTCTATAAATTGTACTCCTAATATTAGCAAAATATTTGAAATTAATATAGTTGCTGTTATTCAAAATTTATAGATTATAACCAGAAATAAAGGGGCCAACCACGGGATTAAAAAACAATATAATAAAAAGGTGAACAAACAGTGCATATATTTTTACATTAAAAAAATCAGAAGTTACAATAAAAATTAACACATTTAATTTATTAATAATAATAATAAAAACTTTATTGTTAAAAGTTGAAATCGCTTTTTATAACACATGTCACGTGACCATGACAAATGTTCAGTGCGATCCTTGAGCTTGTTTTGAGGCACATAGTTTTTTTAAATCAGGTTCAAGTGATGTAAGATACAGTCTCAATTCTGGACCTGCATTCAGTTTACTACGGTATTTTTTAAAATAAAGGTATAAGAAGAGAAAGCCCTCTCCACCAGCTCAGTATTTGTAAATGGCAACAGAAACTTAAGCGCTTTGTCGGTCAGCAGTTCATATTCTCTGCTGATGTTTCCCCAAAAGTTAATAAGGAATTTTTCTTTGAATTAGCTATTAAAGTAGTATCAGCCGAAAGTTCAATCAACTTCTCTTTTTCGTTGATTGATAATGTTACTGCTTGGAATTATTCTTCTTCAAAGGGATTTACAATCCAGTAGTTCTCTTTTCCAGGTTTCGGAAAGTACTTCTCGAAAGATGATTTTAGCCCTTTCAAGTGTTCAATTATTTTCTCGCTCATTTCCTGGGAGAGGTGCAGCTCGCTCTCAGATATGAAATTGTGCAGAGTTTCAAATACCTCAGGCTGGCTTTTTTCAATACACAACCTCCAAAAAATCTAATTTTTTAATCATAGATTCAATTTTCTCTGAAACATTGAAGATCGTTACCGAGCTATTCTGAAGTGCCAAATTTAGTTTGTTTATTTGTAGGAAAATATCCGATAAGTATGCAAGACTCTGAAGCCAATCACAGTCGTGTTACTTTGAAGTAAGTTGGAAAGGATGGTCTTCAAAAAAAAGTTGGACTTCATGTCTAAGTTCGAACAGCCGGGTAAGGACTTTACCACGAGAGAGCCACCTTACTTGTGTATGAAGGAGCAGGGTAAAATGAAGACTATTCATCTCTTCACACAGTGCTTTGAAAAGCCTCGAGTTTGTGGACTTTGACTTTATAAAATTAACCACTTTCACAGCTTCATCAAGAACGACTTTTAATTCACCTGAGAGGCGGTTAGATGCAAGGCTTTGCCTGTGGATGCAGCAGTGACTCCAGGTTATATTGGGGGCTACCTTCGTGACACGAGCGCAAAGACCGGAGTAGCAACCTGACATAGACTTGGCTCAGTCAGTGCATAGTCCACAACAATTAAACCAATTAATGTCCTTTTCTTTGAAATAAGAATCAATAGCATGAAATATATCCTCACCTCTTGTAAACCCTGACAGAGGATGACAAAGCAAAAGGTTTTCTTCAACTTCATTGCTTTTCAAATACCTCACAATAACAAGCAAAACAGCGAAATTAGCAATATCTGTGCTTTCGTCAACTTGAATAGCAAAGAATTTACTATTTTTAATTCTACTTATTATTGTCGCTTCAACATCGTCAGACATATCCTGCATTCTTCGAGAAATTGTATTGTTCAAAAGAGGGATAGCGTTCATTTTGCGAACATGTTCCTCTCCGAGCATGCACAGAACGGCATCTTTTATACAAGGAGAAATTAAATTCTCAGCTATAGTATGATTTTTACCACATTTAGCAATACGATAACTAATACGGTAAGAGGCTTCAACCGCATTTTCGTTATCTTTGTCAGCTGACGACAAGTACGATGTCACATTCTGTTGTTTCGATAGGCGCTGAAAAAAATTGCGTTCCTTGTTTTCATAACTGGGGTGTTTTGTTTGTAAATGCCGCAAGAGTAACGAAGGTTTCATGCTACCATTGGATAATACTTCCCGACACACTACACAGTGGGGCTTAGCACAGTCCCCATCTCCTATAAACGAAAACCCATACTTCATGTATTCGTCACAGTATTTTCTCTTTTTAGCTCTATGTAAAACTGAAGATCGTGTCTTTTCACTATCCTGCACCAACGTCTTAGGCGTGTCCTGAGAAGTACTTGGCGATTGATCACATTCCACATTATGTTTCAGCTTTTTTACTGTGCCGGTTTTCAACCACTGATCCATATCTGATAATACACGAATTGAACAATTAATCACTTTAAGTTAAGTTAAAACAATGACAAAAACTACTGCATATAGAAACACTGTCTCACTGTTTCACGTTTGTAAAATTTGGGTCAAGAATCGACACTATTACTTCTGGGACATTAGACGTTCATAGATAGTGTGGAATAGATTTTAACACACGCCAGTCCAAGCAGACAGCACGTCAGTGGCGCGCAAGAAAAACGGCGGAGATTGTATCACACAGTTCATGTTGTATAGTACAGCGTTGAATTAATTTCACAACTTTTGACTTGTCTTTTACACTGTTGACATATGTATCTTTTTTTCCGCCATTACTCAATTTTTTTTTGCGTACCCCTGAACGTCCTGTCGCGTACCCCCAGGGGTACGCGTACCACAGGTTGGGAACCGCTGGTCTAACTGATCAATACGAAGTTATGTCACTCATTATCATGTAAGCGAAATACGAACAATCAAATGAAACAATTTTACTTATACATTGCGAATTACTGGTAACGTTAGCACTGAAGTGCCTTCAAATAAAGAAATGATCACCTACGCCTAATTATAGGCTAATAGATTTGTTCTGTTATGCGAAAAAACTTACTTATAAATACTTATCTTGACATAATTTAGTTTTATAAAATTATTTAAACTTTAAAGCTTTAAGCAAGTAAAAAATAATATTTAAAAAGTCATTTTATTTGTGCACATTATTAAGTTATTTTAAAGTTATATTAATGTTTAAAATAATTTTACATTTTAATATGCAACCGTACTTAATTTTACATAATTATTATTTTAATATTATTTTTTAAATATTGCCCCCTTGTAAAACAAAATAATTACTTCCCATTAATATTTAAACCCAAACCCACTATTGAACCGACAGCAATCTTAAATAAAATGCTCTGGCAATTAGGAACAGGCTATTATGTGATAGAGTAAACATGCCAGGAATAACGATTTTATTCTTTTATTTGCCCGTTTCGGAGCCTACATAACGAACGAACGAACGAACGATATCTTTATTTCATCAGAGTAAAGAAATAGGCATAATTGCCTTTTTACATTTCTGCCCTGCAATAAAGTTCAAACGTTTTACAAATTAAAATTAAAATATTCATAAAAAACATAAGGTTTATTAGTTTCAATGTGTAAAATTGTATTGGACTTCAGCACTTTGATCTATCGGAAATAAAACATATACCACCTATGGCTAGTTGGAAACTATTCTTACAACTACCAGATGCGAATAGTCCTAATTATTGTTATTACTTCAAACATAGCTTGCTCGTGTACTGTTATTAAAACTATTATGTCGTATACAAAAGTTAAGAAAATAATTCAGAAAATATTAAGGGCAATGAAACATTATATAGAAAACATTGTTTAATACGACCCATTTTACTTCACTCATTTTAGGGGAGCCGCGGTAGCATAGTGGTTAGTGCACTGGCTTCCTAGCGCAGTGGTCTATGGTTCGATCCCCAGATGAGGTGGGAATATTTTTAGGCCACAAACGACTCCTGGGTCGACCCAGCCCCAAATGGGTACCAGAGCAACTCTGGGAAGGTTAAGGCGGCCGGCGTGATGCCGACCACATCACCCCTAGTGTGCCGACGGTCAAGATAATATGGGCCTAACACCATATTCCCAATATGCCTCAATGGGCGTGTAACGGGATCCTTTTTTTTTCTTTATTTTATGCTCCCATCTGTCACAATCTCTGACACAATCTCTGTCACAATCTCTGTTACAATCTCTGTTACAATCTCTGACACAATCTCTGTCACAATCGCCTCCTAAGGTAAGCTACAGATTGTGCTCTCTCTGCTTTTTGTTTTCAAAAGCGCATAACTGTCGGACGGAAAGTTATTTGTTTTATTTGGCCCGTCTTAGTATATAGAGTGGATGTCGACAGATACGCGAGAGGATATAGAAATAGATTTTTCACAGGTGGTAAAATTTAGGAAAAAGATCTGTCTCTGGAGTGATTAGGTAATCTCTTCCAGCCTATCCGTACGACTGTACTTTATTGCAAGACAGCTTTTATCTCCCTATCAAGAATAGATAAGTTAATCTACACACACAGAGCTATGTGACACAAGACACACAAACGTGAAAAACTAAGGATAAATGGGTATGGGTCTGACCAATACACAAAGGTAAGTTTCTTTGTAGTTTATTATCATTAAAACTCGACAACATAAAAATATCTAAAGGAAAAGATCAAAGAGTCATTTACATGCATATGAAATAAAGCAGAAAACGTGCACCCTCCCCAAATGGAGAAAAGAACCCTAAAAATTATTAACTCAAAGGTTGAAGGTTAGCACTATATTACAGAATGAACAGTAGTGGTACTCTATGAGATCGAGTAAAATAAACAAACTGTTAGACAAATCAGATATATGGATAATTTTCCCGCAAACAAGAAAATACTCGCACACTCTTTCAAACAGTGGCCACTCTCACACTCTTACCTAATTGCCTGTTATGGTAGGTCTGTAATATCCCTTTGTAATAGAATTACTCCATGAATATATTATCTATTTTCATTTAATATTCTGTCACCCCAGTTGTCGCATATCCAAATTGGCCCCAGTCCATCCCCCGAAATTAGTTCATGAGGCGAACGCCTAATATGGCTGCGTCTCCTATGTGTTATTACAAATAGTAAAAAAAAAACGGAGAGAGTTCTTAAGGTTCACTCCTTAGCAGGAAAAATACTACCAGTATTGGGAAAACATCTGGTTGCCAGAACTTTGTTCATAGGCTGATGATGGTTCTTCTATCGGCCAACTTGTGGCTGGTAAAAATATATATCTCTCTGGGTTTTGTAAGTCCAGTTATTAAAAAAACTAAATTTATTGTCCTTCAATACTCTCTGGCGTGTGCCCGTTCACAAATGAAATTGGTGACGCACAGACAAGAAAAGGAGAAAAGAACAAATCCAAAAAAAGAAAAAATAAAAAGACCACTGGCCGCCCTTGTGATCAGGTCTGCGAAGAATACAAGAAACATTCATATAAAAAATATGCTAATCCTATATCTACACACACAGACGCGGACAAGACGATCTCTTCTCCACTCCGTCAGTCCTGATTAAATTTAAAAGGCACACGGTGTTTCCTTACTCCTACCCGTCAACAAATTCCGCTGGCAGCTGAGTTCAGACGGGTCTGAGTTATGTTAACTCGCCCGCCCCTGCTCACCGGCGTCAGCGTACAATGAAATTATTATTCAATCTGTCCATACGCGCTGCCTAAACAATGATCGCCTGTCATTAAATCGCTATTAATTGTCGGCATCTGTTGACTTTGCCGTATATGATTAAAATATTAGACACTATAACAAATATGTACAAATGAAATATAACGTTGTATCTATCCTTCACTATCAGTTTACGGGTGGCGTAATTTAACGTTTTAATGGAATATCTGGTATGAAATCGCTACGCCTTACTTTATTTCACTCGTTTTACTAGCGAGAAAAATCTAAGTGAAGAACAAATGTTAAAAGCTATCAATTCTTAAAACATTTGCACTATTTTCCTTTTTACTAGAAAATTCAGAAATGAAAATTTCCACGAACACTAGAAAACCATATTCCAACAATAAAGACTGGTTCTAGGACTGCGCTAGACTATTCAAAATTCTGACTGACAACTGATGATGGGGTTAAGAAAACAACAGTGTGTATATAACTGTGTCTTCATTTGCGAGGATTTTCAATGTTGAGAAAGCTACCGTCTCTGACATCAAAAGTAACAAGGATAAAATTATGAGTTTTGCATCGAAATTGGATAGTGAAAATGGGTCGAAGAAACATAAAACCATGAGAAATGCGAAAGATTTGAAATTGGAAGAGGCTTTGTATATATGGTTTGTGCAAAGAAGAAGCAAAGGGGAACCTATCTCTGGCTCTCTATTGTGTGAAAAGGCACTTCAGTTCAACAGTCAACTTGACGGTCCTCCTGACTTTAAGGCTAGCCAGGGATGGTTAAGAAACTTTAAATCTCGTCATGGCATACGAGAATTGGAGATTCAAGGGGAATCTTCATCTAGCGATGCAACTGCCGCTGAAAATTTTAAAGAAACATTCTTGGCTTTTTTGGAAGAAGAAGGTTATTTACTCGATGATGTGTATAATGCCGATGAGACTGGCTTATACTGGAAATCATTGCCTCAAAAATCACTTGCATCTCAGCGCGAAGCAGCTGCCCCTGGGTTTAAAAAGTGCAAAGAGAGAGTAACAATTTTGGTAGCCGCGAATGCCAGTGGAAGTCATCGTTTACCGGTGCTAATGATCGGCAAAGCCAAAAAAACACGTTGTTTAAAGAATGTGACATGTCTCCCATTGTGCTACAAAGCACAGAAGAGTGCTTGGATGAATAGTGAAATATTTCTTGATTGGTATACAAATCAGTTCATCCCAAATGTGAAGAGGTTGAAGAACAAGAAAAGAAAACTGGAAAAGTAATTCTTCTACTGGACAATGCACCATCTCATCCAGAGACGGATACATTGAATGCAGTTGATGCAAATTTTAAAGTAATTTTTCTGCTTCCCAATGTAACAGCACTGATTCAACCAATGGATCAGGGTGTTATAGCAAAGCTTAAAAAGATGTACAAGAAGGAAGTCCTGCGTCGTTTATTGTTGGCTGAAGATGAAGAAAGTGTGGTGGCGTTTTCAAAAAAAGCTTAATCTCAAAGACTGCTGCTATATGTAAGCTGATGCTTGGACCACCCTGTCACAAGATAATCTCAACAAGGCTTGGAATAGATTGCTTGGGAAAAAAGGAGGAAATGAAACTACTGCAGTGGACACAAATGATGATTGTATAAATGAAGTTGTGGAACTGTTTCAAGCAATGCCCGGATTTTCGGACTGTGACAAAGATGATGCACACATGTGGCTAGAAGATGATAATGATTCTGGTTTTCAGTTTTTGAATGACGAAGAAATTTTGTCTTTTGTGCAAGAAGAAAACCAAATACATGTAGTGACCGATGATGAAGACTCCTCAGAAGTACATGATGTACTTGTAGATTATGAAGAAAACCCAAAACGTCGACCAAGTCCTGAAGAGGCCTTTCTTTATAGCACTAGAAACAGCGATGGCTTGGTACGAGCAAGAAGATGACAGCTGTCCTACACAGCTTCTGCTGTTGAAGAGAATGCGGGACTTAGCAGCCAAAAGCAGACTATCCAGTTTGGCGCAAAAGAGGATTCCTCATTATTTTAAATAGTGGGCTACATCTGTGCAAGTACATGTATACGTAAGTTGCGCCTGGTTTTGAATTGTTTGTAATGTTATTTTGAAAACATTTCTCTTTCTTAACAAAAAAATAATTAATACAAGTAGTACATGCACTGCAGTGTAATGAAAGATTTTTGGTGATACAGTGATCTAATACAGTGTGGGTATTATTATTACAGTACAAGTAAATATGTTTTATAGTGTATTTTCCTTGTGATTGTTAATTATTTTTAGAAAGAATAACTAACTCGTACATCATGTAATCTCCGATTTTGACATCATGTCGGTCCCAATGGAGGTTCCAATTAACGGGTTTCTCTGTAAGAATGCCCGCTTCTGAAGATCAAAGAGCCCAGGGGTTTCTAACTCCCCTGAGTACGAAACTTCAAAAGGGTCTGTGTTTTTGTCTTCCCCATATGCCAGCCTGTCTGAGAACCATTATGATTGACAGATGCTCGCGTGAGGGTACGAGGTAAACACAGCCTGATTTGCTTTCCTGTTATGACTGACAGGTCACGCAATTTGTAAACATTGCGTTAGGTCGTGTTAAAACACCAAGAAGGCGGGACAAAATGGTACGTTGCAGAAATAGACAGTGGGTATTGATACATGGTTTAGCTAGCAAATCAGAGGGCAGCTTTAAGGTTGCAATAGGCTGTCGGATTACTGTAGACTCTTTTTCCATTACACGTCACAATAACGAATATCTTCTTTATCTCCTTTGTCTTCTTCTCCCTTTTCTGTTGCATGCGGAGCATGAGGCAAACAGTTGTCTATAGTTTCTTCATGTCAGAACAAATCTTAGAATCCAGGCAGGATAATTCGAAAATAAATAAGTAATGAAGCATGTCTGTTTAATGCAATGTAAGCTTTCATTTTATTTGTCCAAATCTGAAGTGTAGTCTGATACAGTCAAGTAATTTTTTTCTGTGTGAACAGCTCTTCCAGTTTTGAAAGAAAAGTAAGTTATCTAATTCTCTATCTTAACCCCCCCCCCCCCCCCCCCCCCCCCCCCCCCCCCACCCCCCCCCCCCCCCCGCCCCACCTAACCCAAGTCACCAACAAACAACAACAACAAATATTAATATTAACAAATTTTGTAATAAAACAAAAAATAACAAACTAAGGACTAATAAGATTTCATAATAATAATAATAACAAACAACAACAATCATAATAATAACATTAATAATAATAATACTAATAATAGAAACAACAAATAATACTATTATTAATAATAATAACTACAATAATAACAATAATAATACTAATATTAATAATAAATGCCCCCCAGCTCCGTGATAACCTCTTGCCTTCAACAAATTTATGCCCCATCATCTTGTCCTGTGCCATCCATTCAAGATCTGTCAGTGTCTTCTTTGTTACTTTTATATCAGTCTCCAATTCCTTTCTCCGTGTGTTTGTAGGTCTCCATCTCTTACCTTGGGGAAACCAGAACAAGGACTACCTTGTCATGTTAGAAACAGGTTTACGCAGGTCCTACCTAACACCTGTATCTACTTCTCATCTCTAGTTTCCCTGGCGTTTTATCTGGTTCCTTTTATCAGTTCCACATGAGTGATCTTGTTATACTATTTTATACCTTCTATTCTACACTTCTTCATCTTCTTTGATCCTTAGCCGCCGACTGTCGAAACAGTCCGTGGTCATCACGCCTCGTGGCGTCTTGCAGAGCAGCAAAAAACTGCTTCCACTATCTTCGGTCGGTGGCCATCCTTCGTAAAGTGCCCGAGCTCTGGTTTATTCTTTGCATCTCGGCCTCCACAATTCTCCGCCAAGCTGTTTTTGGTCAGCCTCTGTTTCACTTTCCTTCAGGGGTCCATAGCATAGCTGTTCTTGTGATAGCATCAGGGTCCCTTCTGAGGACATGGCCAACCCAGCTCCAGCATCTGCCAGCTATGATGGTGTGCATGTCCTCTTGCTTGCTCCGAGTAAGCAGATCTTGGTTGGTGATGGTATTCGGCCAAAAGATTCGGAGAATTTTTCTTAGGCTGATTGTGTGGAAGGAGGACAGTTTCGACATTTCCTTCTCTGTTACTCGCCAGCATTCCGCACCATAGAGAAGCACAGAAAGTACACAGCTCTCGTATAATGTTAATTTGGTATTTGTTCTATTCTACACAAATACCCATTTATGGGCGTCTGTCAGCTTTCACTTATATTGTTATCCATGTTCACTGCCATTCAATAAGACTGACGTGGTATTTTAGTTCAATGTCCTTAGTTTTGTTTTGTTCTTGGTTTCACGTGATTGACATAAATAATCGCTTGCCCAAAGTTTAAAGCGGGAATAAGTACACTCTGTATAATTCCAGTCTACGTAGTTCCCTTGGCCTCTTAAAAACAAAAACAAAAAAGAATAGGCTGCTGCACCCTAAGGCTTGCCGTACAATGCGGCAAATGCGAGGCTGGCCATCTTGTTTTGTAAAACAATTATCATGAAACTCCGCTGCATACACATGTAACTTATATGTGTGGGCTTCTTGCAGGACCAGCTACATTGTTGCATCCATGCTCCGTAAGGACCGCAAATGAAATCTGTAGTGGTATAATCCCTGCAATGTTAATATGGCAATATTACCCATGTCTTCTTCTCCTTTGTCATCTCAATCTGAACAATCATTTCCCTCTACTAATCTCTTGTCACACAACAGAAATAATCAATCATTTTATCGATCAATCAGTTTTCATACCTGAGTGCTTGTATTCATTCCATGACTCAATTTTCTTTCACTATTTGATAAGTAATCAATCTTCCTTGTTTATCCTTTCTTACACCTGGTCCTAAGTAATAAGTCCGTCTCCCCATCTCTGTCCAATGTTGGGGGCTTTAGTGTAATACTACCTATCACATAAAGTGAGACTCTTCATATTCGGAACATAAAAATCTCCTTTGATGGAGACATTGTCACGCAGGCGGTGCAACATTGAATTAGCGACAGAGTCAAATAAATTGCAATATCTCATTTTTGTTACGTCTCATAAATCAATGATCTTAGATTTGGAGCGCTAAGTAAATCATTTCGAATTTCGAACCTCGGTTTGGTTCCGTCGCTCGTCGTGTTACATAGTACATCTTTCTTCTGAACAAGGACTGCTTAGTAATGCTGTCAATAGGTATTCTCAGTGTGTGGCCACTTCATCCCTATGAAGTACTCCTCTGTGGTTGTAGTGTAGAAATATTCTAGATGCCAAATCCGGTGATTTTCATAGAAGACAATAGCGAGACAGCAACCCAGACTCCTTTCGAGGTAGACTGGAACATACACGGAGAAGATCCACTGTAGATAGGAATATGAATGATGAGGCAGATATGGAAGGACCTTGAGCGGAGAGCACATCAAAAGAGGACGTGGCAGGTGTTTGTTGAACGCCTATGCTCAATGGGGAGTTGAGATCAATTGATTGATTGATAGATTCATTGATTGATTGATAGATTCATTGATTGATTGATAGATTCATTGATAAAGGTCTAGCGCACGTAATTCAAGACATCATCTTCGTCATCATGTTCCTGATGGAGCATGTAACCACCACTGCCAGCTGTTTCCCCCCCCCCCCCCACCCCCCCCCCCCCCCCCCCCCCCCCCCCCTAAACATTCTCAGACTCTTGCAGCGATGGTTTTGTAGCAATGTGTTTTAGATGATGAGGTTGCCAACCTCACGTACATCCTGATATTAGCAGCCTTGTACGACATGCCTGAGGAAGTAGTAGTCTTATTCTCTGTTTGTCTCACGAGACTCCCCCCCCCCCCCCCCCCCTCCCACCCCCACCTTATCCCCCGGGGAACTACACAGGGTTGATTCAGGTCAGGCTGCACATAAATATTGAAGAAATAGATCACTAGCACACTAGCACAACTTTACATGTGTTGTTTGTTTATTTATTTACTGTTTACAGGCCTCGGGTTTCCCCTCCTTATATGTTTATGTGTTTATAAAAACCAAGAAACCTACATTCTATACTTTACTTATTCTCATTCTTCTATCATTTGCTGGACACAGTGTTAAGGCCTTTGTCATGTGTAATCTGGCCTATACTGTTGTATAGTGGAACTGCAGAAGTGATTGCGTCTATAATTAGTCTGAGTCGTCCTATGGTACATATCCGGGTCACGTGGTGTTCGCGCTAGACCTCTGTCAGCGAAGCATTATTTTTGTAATGCGGAGCTGGCAGAGTGGATAGTGGCGATTCGCTCCCGTGGCTAGATGGTGGGTGCCGTTCGGAAGGTCCTGGTTCGATCCCGGTAAGCCTATCACTTCTGTTGTTTTTCTTTTGTCTAGTCTTCTACTTCTTTATTTCTTACTGAGTGCCTGATAACTACCTTTGTGTGTTGTTTGTTTATTTATAGCACAACTTTAAGTCGGAGACGAGGAATCGGCCCTGAAAGACGACGGGTGGGAGACCAATATGAGACATATTCTGACACAAATTAAGGAAAGAAGATACACCAGAAAGTGACGAACGCCCCCCCCCCCCCTTCCCCCCCCCCCCCCCCAGGGCATTAACTGATTGATGCAATTTTACACAGTTCTTATATTAATTACTTCCTCTTCTTTCACACAGCGCATACGAACACGAAAACGCACGTAGAACATTTATACGTCATCACATATTGCTTACTGACTAAGCTAATATTGCTGATGTAGCTATGTAAAAACTAAACTACGAGATTAGATTGTCAACACAATTTTCCAATATACAGTTGTAAACTCGTGACGTGAAACTTAAAAAAAAAAATTCAGTCACAAGGATATATAGACGCCAGGCTTGAAACCACGTTTGCTGTTAATATGTTAAAGTAAATTATGTCGTATATTGGTATCTAAACAGTTTGATGTCTGCAAGTCTGATCTTCATACAACCTTACTTCAAAGGGTAAAATGAGATGAAATCCACTCTTTGTTGATGGATTTATTTTCATTTATGATTTACGTAGATAAAAGTGAGAATAAGAAACATTGATTAGAATGATTGAAATGGTATGATGAGATCACCAACGGAGAACTTGATGGAAAGAACCAGATATATATACCACTGACACCGGAGACAAAGAAACGACGTTGGCGTGGGTAATGACAGTATTCCGCACCCGTGTTTACTTTACGACACACATTAAGGGTACTTCACAATTCCAGGACACGCAGTCATATTTAAGTGTGTGGTAAGTTGGGATTATATAATTAGTTATAGGGGACTTAGTGTACTGACTGAGATCAGCTGTGAAGGTATCTGTATCTAATAAGTGTGGTGTGTTACAGATGACCGTGCTACCACATTTAGACCTCAATCAGACTATTCTGGAATATTGTGATGACTACGTTGAATGTCTAGGGTTATGATAGTGATGAAGTGTAAGTTCACAACAACCAACAGACAGATAAACACTTTAATTAAGATCCACAACACTTTCCAACACTATGACAAGTACATACATATAACACTCTAGAAGACTAGCTTAAGTAAGTAAAGTGTTAACTTTTAAATTATGTATTAGTTTCTTTCAAGAATAGATATCCTGATCCAACTACAGAGTGAATCAGGAATCACAATCAAATGTAAACACAATGTTTATGTACACAATTTATACAAAGGATCTTTGTCCTGACATATAGTATTATTACAATATGTGTGTAGGGTTGTGATGTAGTATTATGAGGTAATACTGGCTTTTGAAGCTAGGTTGTTGTTTGTCATCACGACTTCATGTGTTTGTTACTGGTGGAAATAATATTGAAGGGATCACAGTTTCCTTTTATTTGTAAAACAATAACTGTCCCTCTTGATTTAGTATTACAGTCACTTTTAGGGTGGGTTATACAAGGGTGAGCTGCTCAGGTTGACAAATTCTTAGCTCATGTGTCGGCGGCAGGAAAACTGTCTCCTCTGCTCGCTTGCTTCTCAGTTATCTTGAAATACGCCACTGGTCGATATCTTGGACAAGGAGTCTGCTGCCAGCCCTCTGGATCCAGCAAAACTCAGACCAGGTGCTGCTCTAATACTTCAGTACCACGGTCCCTGAAATAAGAAGGTTGTACCTCCTTCTTCAGAACTAATATATAATCTATTTCCACACTGAAGTACAGGACATTACAAACACAGAGTTCAGCGCTGTAGGCCAACTGCTAGCTTCTCATGTGACAATATACACCAGTATTCCTCTCACTAATGGTTACAACGCCTCTGCAATTCCAGCGTTAATTCCTTCTATACAATAGGATAGGTGTCAGGGTACTATTTGGCAATCCCATATATGCCTATGCAGTATACTCCTCTCTGACAAGCTTTTACATGGTGGAGCAATATCTAGGCTTTGCTTTCTGTTTGCTACTGAACCACACACATACAGACACAATTTATCATTTCATATTCAATTTTCATATAATATATATATATATAATATATATATATATATATATATTATATATATATATATATATATTTATATATATATATATATATATCTATATATATATATATATATATATATATATATATATATAAACCAACGGGTTGATCACCCGTTTGCCAGTCACTTCGATTACGGAAACAACAGCAAATGGATTGATTTGCCGTTGCCCTAAAGACGCCAATAGGCATTATGGGAAACAATGGCAAAGAAAACCTATCTGCTGTTGCCCTAAGACGCCACTAGGCGTAATGGCCACTGACTGCTTTGACGGTCGGTGGCTAAGGACGGAAGAAGAAGAAGAATATATATATATATATATATATATATATATATATATATATATATATATATATATATAATATATATATATATATATATATATATATATATATATATATATAGGAAATATGTCTAGCTTACCACAATTCAGGGAAATATACACAAGTAACGTTGACTGGCGATGAATTCTGGCACAATTTTGATCTGCCTTATCCCAGGCTTTTATTAGAAAAATATTAGCTTGATCTCAACGCACTTGCTTCTCACAAAATTTATTTTCAAAACTGGCCCTGAACTGACGCTTCTATTTGACTATATCGAACGTTCTAAACAATGTTTACAAGAGCCTTTGAAATTTTTTTTACCCATCCTACACGTTGCCATTAACCACAATAATAGTATTTGCAGTTCGACTAATAAGGTTTTGCCTTACATATTACTACAGCCAATCAAATCGTATCTAACTTGTTGGCCTCATTTCCCCTAAAGCAGTGTTTTTCAAACATGCCATTATGAGCAAATATGATCTTGTGCTGTCAGACAACCCCACTATAGTATTTTGGCTATAATCTGTTAACCACTAGACTATTTGCGTAACACATAACATATTCTTTGTCAGCAAGTCCTAAGGTACAAGAATATATAAGTTTAATGGGGCTAAGTGGCTTCGTTCAAAATATGTATTTTTCTATGATAGTCGTGCTGTTACCACCTGTTCACTTCCATACCAAGGGATGTCTTCTGTACTGTCAGACTAATGTCAGGAGCTTAGACATAAATCAGTAGAATGTCAGGTTTCCCAATAAGATTTTAAACCTGTTTTCAAAACCTAACCTCGTATCGTTAGTGTTTTTTATTTACTGTTTATTTGAAAAAATCAGGTCTTCATGCCTTTCGCGTGGGATTGGCGTTCCTCCGTGCATCTCTCTCTCTCTCTCTTCTAAGCCCGTCTGTCTTTTAGGTTAACGTAGTGTGTATAATGACATTAATGCTAGTATTATATCTAGGTCATTATGCAGTGTGCCTATCAAGGTCGTTTAAGAAATACAGTACCAGTTTTATTTTTAGAAACGCGTGTATGATGCTGTAGGCTTTTACTATCGTACGTGGAAGCGTTACAGTTATGCAGACGAAGTAGAAAAAGGGAATCTCTGGTTCAGTCATTATGGCGTTATAAAACGGAAGCGCTATTGGGAAAGCACTGGTCTTTCACCATTCTTCTTTCTTTCTATTGAATTACTTCGTTAGGCTTTACATTTATTTTCTAATTTATATATGTGGATTAGAATTTTTCACCACAATTCTCCCCACTTAAAACAGACATCATATGTCAGTCCATAATTCTATATACACCTAGATAAATGTATTACTATTCCTGGTGATCATTGTGATTCTCATCACACGGATGGCGGCTTAGAAAATCAGCACCCAGGTTAGTTTTTCCAGAAATATTTTCTATGCTGAACTGAAATGGCTGCAAAAGCAATGACCATCGGAGTAACCTCGTATTTTCATGCCTAGCCTGCGCTAGAAAAGCCAGGGGTTTGTGATCCGTTTGCAACTTGAATGCCTCTCATACAGATAAATATTGAATTTCTTGATCGCCCATATTACTGCAAGACATTCTTTTTCGCTAGTTGAATAATTTTTTTCAGCTTTATTCAACTTTCTGCTAGCATATGCCACTGGGGTTAATTCCCCATCCAGTGAATCTGACTTCTGTAACAGGGTAGCGCCCAAACCGATATTACTTGCATCCGTTCTCACAATGAATTCTTGACTTAAGTCAGGTAATTTCAAAATAGGTTTGCTGGTGAGCTTTTCCTTCAATTCTTGGTATGCTGTCCAGGTAATTCGATCTGGATTTCCCTTGCGTGTCAAATCAGTTAACGGTGCACATATGGAATTAAAGTGTTTTATATACTTTTGGTAGAAACCACATAATGAGACAAAAGATCTCACGTCTTTCTTTGTTTGTGGCCTCGGGGCTTTTCTTAGTTTCTCCAAGTTCTTGGGGTCAGGAGTCATGTTTCCCTGATGGACTGTGTGTCCCAAGAATTCTAATTCTTTACATCCAACGCAACATTTGGTTGGTCGGGCTGTCAAATTCACTTCTTTAAGTCGATCAAACAACATGTTCAGAGAGTCAATGTGTTCCTCAAATGTTTCTGTCGCTATAAGGATATCATCCATGAAGTTTGTTATACATGGATTATTCAGAGGATCCAACAATTTTCTCATCATTCTAGAGAAGACACTGGGCGCATTTTTCAATCCAAATGGCAATCTATTAAATTCATAGTGTCCCTCAGAGGTACTAAAGGCTAGATAAGGTCTAACCTCAGGCTTTACTGGAATCTGATAGTAGCCTTTGCTCAGATCCACTTTTGAAAAATATTTAGCTTTATTCAGCCTGGCAAACAGCTGATTTGTATCCGGCAATGGATCCACCTGACCTTCTGTGATAGCATTCAGTCTCCTGTAATCTATACAGAGTCTATGTTCTCCAGATGGTTTTTTCAAGAGCACCACACTGGAACTATACGAAGATTCACTGTGTGAAATGATTCCTTCCTTCAACAAATAGTCTATCTCTTCCTTCAAAGGTTTCTCCTTAGCGAAAAGAATCGAATATGCTTTCATACATACAGGTGTTGGGTCTATAAGTTTCATATCATATTCCAATAAGTTTGTATGCCCCGGACGGTCCGTTAACACCTCTGTATGATCATCTAGAACCTGTTGCACTCTCTCCTTCTGAGTTTTCGTTAAGTGTGTACTGATTTTCACCTGTGCAGCTGTCTCACAGGGGTGTAATGGATATTCAAATGATGAAAGTGGTTCTTTTTTCATCTCCATTGCAATAGACAAGGTCAACAAATGTGTCTCTTCCTGATTTTCTCTTTCCAAATATTTCTTCAGGAGATTCACATGATAGATTTTTTCTTTCCCCTTCTTATCTATCTTATAATTTGTTCTAGATACCTTCTCTAGAACTGTATATGGACCTTGCCATCCAATTTGCAACTTATTCTGACTACCGGGTAGAAGAAGCAGTACCTTCTCTCCCACAGCCAAATCTCTGTCTTTAGCTTTCTTGTTGTAATAGGCAGCATGTTTTTTCCTGGCTTGTCTCAAATTTCATTGGCAAGTTTCCAGCCAGTTTTTAAACGAGTGGTCAGCTCATTCACATATTGGTATGATGATGTAATATTTTCCTCTGCCTTTTCATCAGTCCACGTTCTTAACAGATTACATATGGACTTTGAATATTGTTGACCTGTTTTTACAGGTACCGGTATGGTCTCTTCCACTAGAAGCACTGTAGTGATGATTTTTCTTCCCAGAATCATCATGCACAAAACGACCGCTACCAATTTTTTTCTTGGGGCTTTCTCCCCACTTAGAATTCTTGATGAGAGATTTCCTCTCTACATCTTCTTCCTCCAGTTTACATAAGTCCGATTGAGGGATTTTCGGCTTATCCTGGGGTAAGACATCTTTTTGCACTCTCTGCATAGTGGCCATTGTAAAACAGTCACTTGAAGATTGTCCGTGAAAAGGGGGTTGCCATTCCCCTCTGTCCACTTTATTAAATTTTTTTTCTTTTCAGTGTCAGGCCTAAGTTTGCCCCGTGGCGTGTCTAGGTCCTGATCACTGTTCCCACTTGTGGGTGTTCCCTCATGTGCTATGCTACACCTTTCTACAAAATTCTCAATGTCCCACCTTGCCTTGGGCCAATAATAATTTTGAGCTACCTTTTGGATGATGGTACCTATTTTTTCATGGTCCCCATCTTTTCTCACATGTAAGCTCCTTATTAAGTCTGCCCTATACCTTTTAGGAAGTACCAGCTGTCCCTGACCTTTGGATCTAGTTCCGGTCTTCCAGTATATCAGTTTGTTCTTCATATAGAAGTCTCCTTTTCCTGGAGGTGTATGACAATTGGACAATTTTCTAAAACAAGGCTTGAGGGTCTTATCCCCAGCCTGTGCCTTCCTCATCTCTTCTGGAGTGGTATTTATCATAATATCCTCCTCCTTTCTTGAGGTCGACCTGACCTGAAGGGGGGCCATATACACAGGTTTCCTTCTGCAATGGTCAGTATCATGATTGTCCATCCGACAATTTTTACACCACCTCCTTCCTTGGTTGAAAGATTTTCTTTCATCAAATTTCCTTTCATCGAATTGTGGGGTTTTATTTTTATTGTCATACCGTGGCCTATCAAACTGGTGCTTACCTTTGTTATGCTCTCTATGATCAAACTTATTAAAGTTTTGTGGTGCCTTAAAATTGTCTACCTGTTTCTTTTTATTACCTGTTACCTCTGCTTGAGCTGCTTGATATCTTTCAGCAACATTTAGTAATTCACCCAGCCTCTCTGCACCTTGTTCCATGAGAAACTTTCTCAGGTCTGGAGCCATGGACTCTCTTAGTTGTTCTATAAGGATCATTTCCTTAAGATCTTGGGTTTTCCCCAGAGCCGTCCATTTCTCCAAGTATGTCTCTAACCGTGCAGAGAACTGGTGATATGTTTCACCTGACAGTAGTTTAGCATTCCTGAACTTTTTTCTATAAAATTCTCCATTCTTTTCATATCTTAACAAAAGAGCCTGCTTTAACATGTCATAATTTTCTTGGTCATCTCTGCTCATTTTGGCAAAAACTTCATAAAACCACGAAGCCCTTGTGATAACTTTAAGCTACACTTTTCTCTCTCTAACCCATACGTGGTAGCTAACAGTTCATATCTATTTAAATAGCTCTCGATATCATCGTCTTTCTCAACAAAATGATCTAAGTGAAAACTCATAGCTGAGGTTGAGGCTCCCTGACTAGCCGTAGCATCGGAGGTAAAGGGACTGGCACCATTTTCAGGAGCATGGCCTTGAAATTCCAACTCCCTTAGTCGTAACTCGTGCTCCCTTTGTAATCTTTTCTCCATCTTTGCTGCTTCCCTTTCGGCAGTCAATCTTTGTTCTTCTCTTTCTGCAGCCTGCCTTCTTTCCTCTGCTTCCCTTTCTGCCTTTGTTCTTCTAATTGGAGCCTTTTAATTTCCCTATCTGCCTCCAATGCCTTAGTCTCTTTGTCAGCCTCAATCTGCAACCTCTTAAGTTTTTTTCAGCCTCTAACTTTCTTTCAGCCTCTTTTTCTAATCTTTTTTCTTCACGTTCAATAAATTTGTCACATTCAGTAGTGACATAGGCAATCATAACTTGCCCGTCCATTCCCAACTCTTTAGCAGCCTGCATAGCAGCAGATCGAAATTTTGCCAGGTCTGCCATTTTCTAACAGGCAAATTTATACAATGTTTAACTAAACACTTCAATCTATGACTAATTAAACTAAGGACAACCACAAGCACTGAGAGCTCAACCTTATTTATTTTCCACCCAAGAATAACTTTTTAATTTTTATAATTCCCAGAAGTGAATTACCCCCAATATATGTAATAGGAGAAGATTCAAAATCCCGGACGAGCCCCAATATATGTGGTAAGTTGGGATTATATAATTAGTTATAGGGGACTTAGTGTACTGACTGAGATCAGCTGTGAAGGTATCTGTATCTAATAAGTGTGGTGTGTTACAGATGACCTTACTTTGCTACCACATTTAGACCTCAATCAGACTTATTCTGGAATATTGTGATGACTACGTTGAATATCTAGGGTTATGATAGTGATGAAGTATAAGTTCACAACAACCAACAGACAGATAAACACTTTAATTAAGATCCACAACACTTTCCAACACTATGACAAGTACATACATATAACACTCTAGAAGACTAGCTTAAGTAAGTCAAGTGTTAACTTTTAAATTATGTATTAGTTTCTTTCAATAATAGATATCCTGATCCAACTACAGAGTGAATCAGGAATCACAATCAAATGTAAACACAATGTTTATGTACAAAATTTATACAAAGGATCTTTGTCCTGACATATAATATTATTACAATATGTGTGTAGGGTTGTGATGTAGTATTATGAGGTAATACTGGCTTTTGAAGCTAGGTTGTTGTTTGTCATCACGACTTCATGTGTTTGTTACTGGTGGAAATAATATTGAAGGGATCACAGTTTCTTTTTATTTGTAAAACAATAACTGTCCCTCTTGATTTAGTATTACAGTCACTTTTAGGGTGGGTTATACAAGGGTGAGCTGCTCAGGTTGACAAATTCTTAGCTCATGTGTCGGCGGCAGGAAAACTGTCTCCTCTGCTCGCTTGCTTCTCAGTTATCTTGAAATACGCCACTGGTCGATATCTTGGACAAGGAGTCTGCTGCCAGCCCTCTGGATCCAGCAAAACTCAGACCAGGTGCTGCTCTAATACTTCAGTACCACGGTCCCTGAAATAAGAAGGTTGTACCTCCTTCTTCAGAACTAATATATAATCTATTTCCACACTGAAGTACAGGACATTACAAACACAGAGTTCAGCGCTGTAGGCCAACTGCTAGCTTCTCATGTGACAATATACACCAGTATTCCTCTCCCTAATGGTTACAACGCCTCTGCAATTCCAGCGTTAATTCCTTCTATACAATAGGATAGGTGTCAGGGTACTATTTGGCAATCCCATATATGCCTATGCAGTATACTCCTCTCTGACAAGCTTTTACATGGTGGAGCAATATCTAGGCTTTGCCTTCTGTTTGCTACTGACCCACACACAAAAAGACACAATTTATCATTTCATATTCAATTTTCATATATATATATATATATATATATATATATATATATATATATATATATATATATATATATATATATATATATATATATATATATATATATATATATATATATATATATATATATATATATATATATATATATAGGAAATATGTCTAGCTTACCACAATTCAAGGAAATATACACAAGTAACGTTGAGTGGCGTTGAATTCTGGCACAATTTTGATCTGCCTTATCCCAGGCTTTTATTAGAAAAATATTAGCTTGATCTCAACGCACTTGCTTCTCACAAAATTTATTTTCAAAACTGGCCCTGAACTGACGCATCTATTTGACTATATCGAACGTTCTAACCAATGAGACCATGTTTACAAGAGCCTTTGAAAATTTTTTTACCCATCCTACACGTTGCCATTAACCACAATAATAGTATTTGCAGTTCGACTAATAAGGTTTCGCCTTACATATTACTACAGCCAATCAAATCGTATCTAACTTGTTGGCCTCATTTCCCCTAAAGCAGTGTTTTTCAAACATGCCATTATGAGCAAATATGATCTTGTGCTGTCAGACAACCCCACTATAGTATTTTGGCTATAATCTGTTAACCACTAGACTATTTGCGTAACACATAACATATTCTTTGTCAGCAAGTCCTAAAAGGTAAAGGGTAAAGGAACCCGTTACACGCCCATTGAGGCATATTGGGAATATGGTGTTAGGCCCATATTATCTTGACCGTCGGCACACGAGGGGTGATGTGGTCGGCATCACGCCGGCCGCCTTAACCTTCCCAGAGTAGCTCTGGTACCCATTTGGGGCTGGGTCAACCCAGGAGCCGTTTTGTGGCCTAAAAATTTTCCGCCTCATCTGGGGATCGAACCATAGACCACTGCGCTAGGAAGCCAGTGCACTAACCACTATGCTACCGCGGCTCCAGCAAGTCCTAAGGTACAAGAATATATAAGTTTGATGGGGCTAAGTGGCTTCGTTCAAAATATGTATTTTCTATGATAGTCGTGCTGTTACCACCTGTTCACTTCCATACCAAGGGATGTCTTCTGTACTGTCAGACTAATGTCAGGAGCTTAGACATAAATCAGTAGAATGTCAGGTTTCCCAATAAGATTTTAAACCTGTTTTCAAAACCTAACCTCGTAACGTTAGTGTTTTATATTTACTGTTTATTTGAAAAAATCAGGTCTTCATGCCTTTCGCGTGGGATTGGCGTTCCTCCGTGCATCTCTCTCTCTCTCTCTTCTAAGCCCGTCTGTCTTTTAGGTTAACGTAGTGTGTATAATGACATTAATGCTAGTATTATATCTAGGTCATTATGCAGTGTGCCTATCAAGGTCGTTTAAGAAATACAGTACCAGTTTTATTTTTAGAAACGCGTGTATGATGCTGTAGGCTTTTACTATCGTACGTGGAAGCGTTACAGTTATGCAGACGAAGTAGAAAAAGGGGATCTCTGGTTCAGTCATTATGGCGTTTTAAAACGGAAGCGCTATTAGGAAAGCACTGGTCTTTCACCATTCTTCTTTCTTTCTATTGAATTACTTCGTTAGGCTTTACATTTATTTTCTAATTTATATATGTGGATTAGAATTTTTCACCACAAAGTGTATGAAGATGGATAAGACACACATTAAGAAAACCTGTTTGTAGCATTACCAGACAATCTCTGTTCTGGAATACCCAGGGTAAGTGAGGTAGGGGAAGACACAGAACACATGGAAAGGAGAACTGAAGACAGACATGAAGGGGATGAAGTAGACATGGAACGACCTTGACCTGATGGTACGTGACAGGCAGACTCGGCATTAGTTTGTTGATGGGGCTTATGCTTCTTTGGGAGTTCAAAGGTGACAGAAGAATCGATATGGTAAATGGTTAAACATTCGATACAATCATAAGACAACACTCCCTGATTTTTGTGTGTGATGGATTGGTGGATGATGATAACTGAATTTATTATTTGTGAAATTGTACATGTGAGATTGGTTCGTAATATTTTACCATAACATATAATTGTGTATACCTTTATATGGTGTACTCTGCCTAGCGTCATGGCACACCAGGCAAACGCCCACTGCATACTGGTTGCTGAGCACTAGCATAGGACACACTTTGAGGATATCAGCTGATAGCTATACAAGGCAGTCCTTATTCTGGAATCCGCAGGGCACAGGAAAGAGAGAGGGAGAGAGAGATAGAGAGAGAGAGATATGAGAGAGAGACCGAACAACCCACGGAGAAGGGAACTGAAGATTTATATTAACGGGATCAAGAAGGTTAGAAAAGATCCTGAATAGGAAGATTTTGGCTGAGGAAGGTTTGGGCTGAGGAAGGTTTGGGCTGAGGAAGGTTTGGGCTGAGGAAGGTTTGGGCTGAATTTGTTTGTATGGATCTTCTTCTTCTTCCTCGTTCGTCTTGAAAAGGACGTTGGTTGCGTTGTGTCTGTTTACAGCGGAGCTGCGATATCTGCGCCTTTCGGCCGGCACATCCGACTTCAGCATGGCATTTTTTGGGATCGGGTTTGCCTTCCCTCTTCGATCCCTACTCTCTTAGCCAGACTGCAGTGATGCAGCCTGTTTCCAGGACCACCACGTGGAGGTGGAGTAGGGTCTTGGTCAGCTCTGGTTCGCTGACCCTGACGCAAGCAGTCAAGCTATGGGTCGCTGACTGCATTCTCTATTGCTGCGTCTTTGGGTCCCATTTGTATGGATAAGCTCCGCAACACGGCTGTGGAATCGGAGTCATGAGCTGGAGTGGCAGAGTTGGTAGTTTTTTAGTAGAATCGGAATTGGTTAAAAAATGTCTGGACTCCGAACATAACTAGTAAAATAAAGCTGTAGTTGGAGTCGGGCTTCTAAAATTTCAGGGATCGGGGTTAGAAAATTGTTTGGCTGACTCCATAACCCTGCCCCGTAGCAAATTAAAAAGGTATAATGCTGATGAAGAACCCGCGGAAGGCATCTTTGTTTCTTGAAAATAATTTCGGTATCTTTAGATATGTTTTTGTTTACGTAAGTGCATATTTGTGTCATGATATGTGTGTATGTGCGTGTGCGTGCGCGAAAGTGTTTTCAATTTTACGTGCATGTGAGTGTGTGTATGTAAAAGCACAGACTTCAGTCAATACCCTTTAGCTCCACGAGGAGCATAGGCCTTCAACAAACCCATGCCAAGTCTTCCTGTCCTGTGCCATCCGCTCAAGTTCTTTCCATGTTTTCCTCATCATTTTTCTTCTGTCTTGGGCGGCTGAGTTGATTTATATTCTATATTTGACTTGTCCATGTTTGCTGAAGTTTTTTGATAAAACGTTTTTTACGGGATGGGGTAACCAGCCCCATGCCCAATCTTCCTTAGTCACTTTTTACGACATGCATGGTAGGGTACAGTGTTACTATTCTTTGCTCCCCTTTCGGGTCCCGGTAACACACGGATGAAGCACAGACTTACCTGTGTGTTAAAAACGATGAAATTCTTGAGCTTGTTCCTCACTAAAACCTGGAAGGAAGTGAAAAATGAACAACGCTGTAAGAACTACACAAGAAACTCTCAGATTAAAGTAGGTTATCAGGTACACACAGACTAAACAAACGGGAGTTTGGCAATGTTGGTATGTACTGGTGGTTCAAAGCATCAAACATGGACGGCAGAAGTAAAATAGTTCAGTAAATCAGAGAAGCAGAATGTGTCAAAAAGCAGACCAACAAGCTCAACAGAACCAGAAGACTACAAGGGACCGAACGAACAAACGAACGGAAAAACTTTATTTTGAAAGGTTGAGAACAGGACTTGCAAGATCATCAAATATACTAACATTTGTGCATACATTAAAATCGATTTAATCTTGATGATTTAATCCCCTCAACCAGACGGTCTAACCACCCAGCATTCTTTTGTCTGATGCAACCTTCTCCATCCATGTTCCGTTTTTTGATTTCTATAACCAATTCTTTTATTAACTCTCAGTGCTCACCAACAGCTTCTTGTCTTCCTTTATTTGTATATTTATGTATTCCTTCATTTTATTATTGTCTTAAACATATATATATATATATTTGTCATTACATGACGACATGAAGGGAACAGTCCAATATGCTGGAAGCACATCACAGCCCTTTGACATACGAAGTGGCGTTAAACAAGGCTGTGTTCTGGCTCCGACCCTCTTCGGGATCTTCTTTGCCTTACTCTTGAAACATGCATTCAGAGATGCAACTGAAGGAATAAGCCTTCACACTAGGTCAGATGGCCGTCTGTTTAATCTTTCAAGGCTGAAGGCAAAAACAAAAATCAGAAGGGTCACCATAAGGGACTTGTTGTTCACTGATGACGCTGCAGTCGTCATTCAAAGCCAACAGGAGCTTCAGAGCTTGATGAATCGCTTCATCCAAGCATGCAAGGACTTTGGCCTCACAATTAGACTAAAGAAAATGAATGTGCTGAGTCAGGATGCGGGTACTGCAACAGTTATCATTATCGATAACTATGAATTGGCAGTGGTGCAACACTTCACATACCTGGGGTCTACCATCAATGACAAACTCTCACTGGACACAGAAATTGACAGCCGCATTGGCAAAGCTGCAGCTAACTTTGCCCCCCTCAAATCGCGTGATTGGGGAAACTCTAAACTCACAACGAAGACCAAGACTGCGGTACATAACGCCTGCGTCACCAGCACTCTCCTATATGGCAGCGAGACTTGGACAACCTATGCTAAGCAAGAAAGAAGGCTCAATACCTTCTATTTACGGTGTCTACGCCACGTCCTCGGCATCTCGTGGAAAGATAAAGTGATAAATGTCGAGGTGTTGTCACGTGCTGGCCTTCAAAGCATGTATACACTGCTTAGACAGCGCAGATTACGCTGGTTTGGCCATGTCCGTCGCATGGAAGATGGTCGCACCCCGAAAGATATCTTCTACGGGCAACTAGCAGATGGCAAAAGAACAGTTGGGCGGCCGCAGCTGAGGTTCAAAGATGTGTGCAAGAGAGATATTAGGGCACTGGACATAAATCCAGCAACGTGGGAGGATGAAGCTGCCGATCGCACCAAGTGGCGATGCTATTTATGGCGCCACCTCAGATTGGACGAAAAGAAGCTCACAAAACAAGCCGAAGAGAGGAGAAAACGTCGAAAGCAGCATCAGGAAAATAAGCAGCTGAGGGCTGTCACCTCATGGGCGCATACCCATAGTCAGTTATTGTCGTAGATTAGTGATAGGGGAATTAAGATATAGATTGGGCCCTTCTGAATAGACTAGAACCTGAGGTGACTCAGTGAGAGATAATATAAGGAATAGCTTTTCACGAGTGAGATGGTGGAAAATAAGTAAATTCTGTCCCTGAAACTCGAGAAACAAACTTCTCTCGCTCAGCCTATCTCTACAACAGAAAGTATTTGTCAGACAGATTTCTCAGTTATATAGATGTACTATGTATCAACCACTCACCGACACACACACATAAGTGACGACAGTTAGACGCACAGACGTGAAAACTATAACAATGGAATATAGATATTTTTTGGACGAGCTGACCGACACACTTGAATAAGTGTATGTAAATTTTATTGATCATAAAGATTCTCACAGCACAGTAAATAAATTTAGACTATCAAATCAATACACAAATAAACATAGGTTAAGGAATCAATAACAGAGTTGACCCATAGGTGTAATCCTTTCCCCCTCTGTTGAACCAAGATCCCGTTATAAGAGAGGTTATTCGCCCCAAAGAGTCACAGATTTATTCACTATGGTCTAGGATTTCTCTCTACCGTAAATAACAGAGGTTTTTCCTGTAATCTACTCTGAAATAGATAGCATATGTAATCTTTAAGAAGAAAAAAAACAATCAATGGATATATGGATTATAGAATCAAAGAATTATATCATCTCTGCATTTTCTCGCTCTGACACACTTGTGATCACAAGGACATGCGTTCTTACCTAACAGGCACTTTCACCACATCTGGAACAATTGTTTAAGGAACATACAGCCCATCCAAGGGTGTGTTTTGGCGAAACAAGCCCCAGCTTCTCCAAGGCTAATAAATTCAATTCTTGGGAAACGCTCGCTTCGCTATGGTACGTAGGATGCTGATAAATGTCACTTCACTTTTTGTCCATGTAGTAAAATAATTAGAATGTCTAATGTTCACAAGGGTACAGTAGCTTGAAATAATCGATCGTTACCTCGAGTTGCAGGTAAATAACTCTGTTCAGGATTTATCTTCTTCTCAATACAGTGGTTGTTATACAAGTAATGTCGCAGGTTTGATTATGTTAAATGTTAATTTATTCTGCTATCCACTGTAATACAATAAGACTCTAGAGAAATAAGAAATAACGGACCATCTATTTAATCACTCAGCACAGAAATAAACTAGTGAAATGTAATTTTAACTAACAATTATATCACTCGACAATACTAGTCAATATTTATATTTTACCTTCACACAAACTTCTAAGATTATCTCCACGAGAAACTAAGAACTTCTCTTATATAATGTATTCTAGAACTCAGCTAGATGTCTCTAACGATAAACTAAGAACTTCACTTATACAACGTGTTCTAGAACTACGAGCTAGATGTCTCTCTAAAGCTGTTGCAGTACTGAATGAATAAAGTTAGATTTCTGTGGTATATATATTTCTGAATCAAAGGGAATGTTATGTCTCTCCCCCGCAACAGACTCATTTGACAGATGTTGGCACATTTGGAAAATCTACATAAATTTTATCTCATTCTGCTAATCAAACGAATTTCTTAGCACCAATGCCGAAGCCAGGTCTCTATAAGATCTAGATGAAATAGAATCTACATATATTATCGCCTCACTCTCGCCATCTGCAGAAGTGGTCGTAAATGAATTATAGCGAGAGTCTTTGATATGGCGGTTCGCATCTTGTAAATTAACTTACAGCGAACGAATCCAGGCAAAGGTAATAGACAACTTGTCTCCTCTTTCCATCACTGACTGATCTCATTACAGCGATTTTTATGATCGCTGCCGAGATAATTACAGGTGAGCTGGACCAGGTCTGCTCGAAAACTCGCATCAAAGAGAATGCAATTAAATGCTAACGCCATAAACTGCCTGCTAAATTATAAGAAAGACAGAGGTTTGAATATGGGAGGGTTAAATTCCTACAGGCGTAGGTGACCGAGAAGGTCGAAGAAAAATATGAAGATTAAGTTATAAAATGCACAGTATAATAAACAAGTTGTTTCTTACAAGAAGGGTACAAGAAATGATGAGTTTCAGGTGACATTTAGCAAAAATGTTTGGTGAATGTTTGGTGAACGTCTCCCCCTTGTGGACATAATCAAATTATCAACGTTCCTGCGAGAACAACTTTACTAAACACCAATTCCACCCGACATCCCTTTTATAACAGTTATATTACTGGCCTTAAAGATACTAACTCATCGGGACCTTGATAGGAATCAGTAATCGAAAACAGCGATCCGCACCTGCTATTAAGTGATTCAACTTGACATACATAATAAATCAATTATCGCAAGAGTTACTTTCCATGCCCTTTTAAAAGTCCCGCAGGGACCTAACCCCCCTTTTGCCCATCGGATCAATGGTTCCGTATACGTGGATTTCCATATTCACTGAGATTTTAAGGAACTTAATCCCCGCGAATAGCGAAAATTGACTGAGTTAGTGTATACGTATGTGTGTAAATATATATATATATGTGTGTGTGTGTGGGTGTGTGTGTTTATTTTGTCTGAGAAAACAAAAACTAGATATCCTCTTGTGACTTTGAACGCTATGCACATAATGTTTATTATCCTTCCCTATACTGTACCTTTGTTATAATCGAAATTTGTTATCATGTATCGTTTTTACAAAATAAAAATTCATTACTGTAAGGTTATAATTTGATTACACCCTTCACTCCACGAACTACTCTTCACTTGGCTGTAATATTTGTGGTTTAACCACTTCACTCCCCTACGTCAGTATTTGTTACGGGACTACATTTACGTGTTGTGTGTATTGTTGAAGCACTAGTAAACGCGACGGACCAACTTGAAAGCCGTAACATCATGACTCCAAGCTGTTATCCTCTTCAATTATCGACTCATCGCACGAATTATTCCATCATTGTGAAAACATCTGTTGTTTTTTATTGTCTATTTAGAGCAGGTGTCTCTAGTTGACCCCTTTCATTTATTACCTTCACTAAACGTCACACTGACGTATGTTGTTTGCGTGTGTTTCGACCCCACAGGATTTGAGTGTTCAGTCTTTACCTGTTTGTTTTTTTCTTTTTTAAATTTGGGGTGAGTCCCAGGGTTTTCTTGCAGACCTAGATGGTTTCCTCAACTCAGCAGGCTCAACACTAGTAAAACACGCCATACGCACTAGTTCGTAGGGTGGTGTCACAAGTTGGATGGTTCTCTCCCCAAGAGGGGATTTACGCTGAGGTATAGGTGTTGATTGAAACGTCACTCAGTATTTTCACATTTTAATATCCTGATGTGTATCTTATGGATATACCCGAAACAAATGTCAAAATACGGAACAATAGCTGCCGTGCGATAAATATGTTTTATTTTTTAATAATAATAATGCTTTTTTTAAAACGGAAACAGTATAATACTAAACTGAAATCGAAAATGGCAAAAAGGGACGTTATAATAGTCAGCTAAAATAGCTGCCCCCGCTTTGAAGTCACGTGTAGAAAAGACCGTGTTCACGTGACATAGAATTTAATTTTATATAATGGCATTCAATTCTCTTCATCACGACATTATTTCGTATAAATTATTTGAATAGGAGTGAAGAAATAATTTAAAAATAGGCAGTCACTTATCAATCACGTGGTAGAATAATAAAGTCTGGTGTCTGTGTTTTAATTTGGCCAGCTTTTACGTTTCTTTGAACTAAATGTTTTACTAAGTACAGCACATGGACATGCCTTGTTCAGATCTGGTCAGCCCATCAGACCTAGATTGGTGTCTTCTGTTACATTTATTAATATCTTCTCGATATTTTTATTAATTAAAATAATGTAATTATTTTTGCGAAATCAGGTACATACTAATTGTCTAAGTGAAACGTAAAAAACGTATTGCCACCAACTTTTTTCGGAAAAAGGCTCGCATTTTGCACCGTGAAAACTGAATTGCACACCAACTGAAAACAACCTGCAGACGTTAAACATTTTTGTCCTGATAGACGTGTCCGAGATATTCGCACCAGCTTTTCGGGTAAAATTTCAAATTTTTTTCGTCGGTACAAATGAAAAATGTCCCTGCTTCAGATTTTGACATAGTACTGCATATTGTATAGAGTTCATTCAAATTTGCAGTCCTGCTGATCTGTACAATATACAGTAAACATTGCTATAGTTAATAAATTAACACAATTATTAAATTTAGAAGGTTAACTCTTTCAGTCCCAAGCCAAATAAGTGGGTTTGGCCCAAACAAAAATGGCCACCTCAGTGTGTTTTTATTATTGTTGTTTGCAAATAATTTTAAAAAAATATTCATATGCATAAATACCTTTGTTGTTGTATATGAAAATGAAGGTAAATGGATGTACACTACTCTTGTGCTGCAAGTATATAATCTTTCATTGAAAAATTATTAGTTATCCAATGTAAAATGGAGGCTGAAAGAATAAGCCGGTGAAAAATTAGAGCAAAAGTATTCACTCAAATTCTTCTAGAATTATTCTCCAGGAGAATATCCAAGGGTTAACTTTCAAATTGTCACAAACAGAAGTCAGAAGTATTCTAACAAAGAATATGAGTGGGGCTGTGACAGTATTGTCTCCCCAGCTCTGCAATAGTGGTCCAGCAATGGCCAGATTTAGAGTATAAAATGAGAATCTTCAAATGTATCAAACTTAGCTAAAGATTACTCTTGGCAGAGATAAAACTAGAAGAATAATGGTTCTAATTCAGGGCCTTACAGGATTTTTAAAGCAAAGAAAGCATAACTAAAAACATCTAAGCTGTCATGAACTTATTATTCTCCCATCCCTTCTGTGAGGAAATATTGACTCGTATTTCTGAGCCCCCAGCTGATGGTGATTTAAAAATGATAGATTCGTTATTAAATCATTCGTGTGCTTTTACAGTGGTAGTTTATGTAATACTTTGTTTTATATGATGAGGTTGCTGGTCTCATGCAGTAGCTCATATTAGTCGCATTTTACATTACCTAAAGAAGCAGTAGTCCCATTCTTTCTTTGTCCTGTTAGAGACTCCGGGAACTACATACATAGAAGAAAATGGAGAGTGTGGTAACAGAGGTGGTAACAGAGGTGGGCTAAAAGTATTTGGCACCCGGCACGAATCCTGCTTTTGGCACCCCCTCCCCCACAAAGAAACACGCTTCAAGTTCATTTTAACAGTAAGTACTGTCTTAATAGTGTCAGAGGTCAGAGGGCATCCCTTCATGGCTGTCACTCAGGGTGGACCGCCCCCCCTCCCCTCGCACTCCTCAAAGTACGTCACTGTGTGAGAGAGATACGAAATAAATGAAAGCCGACGTTTGCGGTTTGTATATACTTGGCATCCACGAACATCGATTCAACCAGTGATGATTATAATAAATATAAAAATAGCATAAAGAAAATAAAGACAGATGTAATGACGTTAACCGTTGTAGTCATAATATTTGCAACAGCTGAAACCATCATTGTCGTTTGTATCTTTGTTCCCTAAGAAGCAGGGGATCACTAGTTCTGGCTGTCAATTTGCGGGAAGCTTGCATCGTGGTATAGCATTTCATATCCTCTTGTAATGGTAGTTTCTGTGGCAGTTTGAATTGCACTGTGAGAGTGCTACATCCACGTTAAAGCTCTTATTAGATGCATCTTACGACATGCATGAAAGAGAACCCTATTCTTTCTGTGTATCATGAAAGACCCCATGAAACTACACACTTAGTACCACACTTGATATCGACAATGAGAAAATATTTGAATCCTGAACACCCCATGCCATGGCAGTTGTGGATATAGTAACAAAAAAAGTAAGTATCGACAGTGAGCAAATATGAACGCCCTATGCTATAAAAGTATTGAATATTAGGGGGAAAAAAGTATGAACAATGAGCTAACATGTGTGTCATGTTCGCCCCATGCCATATCATTTGTGAATATTTGGAAAAAAAGTATCGACAATAAGCAAACATTCAAATCATGAACGCCCCATGCCATTACAACTGTGAATATTAGGCACAATAAGTATCGACTATGAGCACACATTTGTTTTACACACGCCTCGTACCATGACAGGTATGGATACTGGGGACATTAAGTATCGATATTGAACAAATATTCGTATCATGAACACCCCATGCCATGACAATTGTGGATAGTAAGGGGGGGGGGGGGGAAGTGTAAACAAGCAATCATTTGAACGTCTAGGACACCATAAAATAGATAGACAAGAACCGGGAAATGTGAATAAACTGTTAGCCAGAACACTGTGGGTGTACAACAGGCACTCAACAAAACTCAACACCGCAAACAGTACGTTAGAGACCCTTGATAAATATAATCATTCGTTCAATCAGCCGAACCATCGATCAAAATGTTTGCCAGCGTTCGCACGGTAGTCTCACAGAAAGTCGCTTTTGTCTAGTGATTATGTCTAGTTGTTTTTGCAGTCTAATGTTACCCAGTCATAACCTGAAAAAATGATCATTCACTATTTTGTTGATGTATGTGACAATGCGCATATGTTTTATATTCTGAACCCATGTTTGAAATGCTTGTGCATTGTACCCAAGTTCAGGCAACAAAGGGCTGTATGTTAGGACAGGCGTACGTGTTTAACTATCAACCGTTTAAAAGTTTGGTTTGGTTTTAAGGACCGTATTCATTGCACACAGACAACTCCATCAGTACTCCGATCTTCTCCCTTAGATCGCGCAAGGAGGATCTCAGCACAGTGCACGGGCTCCCTAGCACCGGCGAGGATCTCATTGTGTGTATACAAGAATCACACATTCTATAAATATGTTTGTGGTGGGTAGGTTTCCTAATTTTTTTCAATTCTCCAGGGCAGCGGCCGTATGGCCTATTCTTTATAATTTCAAACCGCAGATTGATTGTTAACTTACGCAACTTGCACACGGAACATCCTATTTTATTCGCCCTCATTCGAGAAGGCTTGGCATCCGATCTGACTAGACAAGAGATCAAGGGGGAGTATGACATCATTAAGTATAACCACTGGTTCTGAAATAAATTTCCATTAATTATATTCCCTGTACTGGGAGCGAACCCCATACCTCGTAGCCACTCCGACACCATAACCATTTAAACATAAGCCCCTTGTAGTTCCCGGGGGAGGAGTCTCTGAAGAGACAAAGACAGTACATGACTACTGCACCCATGAGGTTGTGCATAGGGCTGGCAACCTCATCATGTCAAACAATGTGACACAGAAACCATCACAGCACGAGTAAGTGAAGGTTTGGTACAGGCTTCCTGTGAGGGACCAGCTGTTGTGGTGACTTCATGCTCTGTAAGGAGCGGAAAGGAAAGTACTTATTTAAAAGTAAAGCGTGTATGTTCAGTCTCTTCAAGAGACAATAGAAACAAAATAATGTCTAATATTCATTGATTAGTTTTCATTCAAGATATTTATTCATTTTGTCCCTGTTACTGTCATTTTTGCCTGTATTATAGACGTCAACCTGTTTCATACTTTTGATGGTCTAAGAGAGAGAACTGTCTATTAACTTTTCAGTGACAGGTTTGATTAGTGGTTATCTTCCCCTTGTCTTATTCATTTATCCTTATAAGGATCGATGTTGACCTGTTTCGGGGAAATGTCTTAAATAGTTGTCAGGTCTTAAGTCGCTATTCACATGACCATATAAGGAGCGGTTTTGCCTCTTGTTTCGGGAAACGCCCTGGTCTGTATTAGCTTTACTCAGGACAGTGCTTATTGCACATGCGCAGGTTTTTGCGCGCAGATCGAGAGACACTTCCGATCTGGGCAGTGTACCTGGGTTTCTGAACGGACAAGAGGACCGGACATTTTCTCTGCCATTATTACGGGGAAATGAAGTCCTCTGTGTGACTGATATGTCAGTGATTCTTCCCCAAGTTTATTCTGTATGCCAAGGATGGCAAGTGTTGTATTTGGTGATTTTCTAGGATGCTGCCAAGGTAATATGTACACTTTAATCCTCTCGTATACCTAGATATGCAGATATGCTGTCTGCACATAAGAACGATTGATATTTTTGAGGCGACATTTTTGAGTAGAGTTCACAGATGATATGATAGACATAGCCTACTATTTGTGCTCCATACAGAAACCAAGACTATACGTCTTATTGTTGAATAGAAGCCCAGCGAAGATTGTACTGTTTGGTACCCGCTATTCAGGCGGTATGTTTGGCATAGATGGATATGCCTTGCTTATGAGAAATAACACAGAGGTTACCTTGTTATAGAGGCCCGCTACTTGCGGCCTGATTCTGTCGCCATAGAGGCCCGCCTTTTGCGGCCTATATTCTTCACCAGAAGAAGTACCTGGCGTGTGATGCCAGAAGAGCCATAAACTTTTGTTAAGCAATTGAGAGCCCGCCCTTTTCGTGCGGCATATTTGCTAGAGGTACCTGACGCGCTTAGTCAGGGGTACCTGAGCTTCAGTATGAGCAGAACGTAGATTGACAGACCATTGTCATTAGCATCCTGATGTATGAGCTGATCAAGATTTGTGATGCCAGATGTTTTCTCCATTACCATGTATGTGATGTCCCTGATCCATGTGCAATTGACTGTGCTGTTGATGTCACCGTATGTCTCGTAATAAATTGTTGAAAAGGTCATCAGTATTACCAACGCTTACTGACTTCTACATGTGGTTAAGTGGGTGCATTGTGAACTTGTCCAAGAGCCTATACGCATTCGTGTCTACCATCTTATCTGATGTCTACTCACCCACACATCATGTCAACCCACACACTTCTACGAGCACTACGCACTTGAGAGCCTGTATGGTATTTGAGAGAGAGTCAACATTACACCCTGTCAGCGCCTCAACGCTTGGTGACCCAAATATACACCACAACATTGTACTGTCCAGGTTTGACCTCCTACATTCAGCGTTAACATTCGGTGGCTACATACTACTAGTAACAGTCCCCCTCTTTTTCGTTCTGTACATAGTACAGAGATACCACAACTTTTGGACCACGTGCAATTATAATGGTGGTTTCTGTAGAAATGATTTTTTAAATAGTGAGGTTGAAAGCTTTACGCACAATCTCATATAAGCCCACCTCCTACGACATGTCTGAGAAAGGAGTTCAATTCTTTTGTGAACTATAAGAAGACATAATGTACGCTTAGACATGACGAAAGACAGAAATACGAAACGAAATGTAGTGACAACGCTCCAGTACGTGGTTTCGTATAATCAATTTCTTTCTTCTTGTCTGAATGTTTGAGTATCTTCCAACTTCGGTATAAGCTCGTTCTCTCTTCTTGTCTATGTGTTGGTGTGTCTTCTGTCTCCAGTTTAAGCTCTTGCTCTTTTTCTTGTTGTCTGTGCATTGCTGCATCTTTCATCTCCGGTTTAAGTTCTTACTCTCTTGTTGTCTGTACGTTGGTGTATCTTCCAAATGTGGTAAAATCTCTTTCTCTTACTGTCTGTATGTTGGTGTATCTTCGGTAAAATCTCTGTCTCTCTCTTCCTGTCTGCATGATGGTGCATCTATTGTCTCCGGTATAATCTCTTTATCTCTTCTGGTTTGCATGTTGGTTTATGTTTGGTTTAATCTATTTCTCTCTTCCTGTCTTTATGTTGGTGTATGTTTGATTTCATCTTTTTCTCTCTTCTTGTCTGTATGTTAGTATCTGTTTGATTTCTTCTATTTCTCTCTTCCTGTCTGTATGTTGGTGTATGTTTGGTTTCATCTATTTCTCTCTTCCTGTCTGTATGTTGGTGTATGTTTGGTTTCACCTATTTCTCTCTTCCTGTCTGTATGTTGGTGCATGTTTGGTTTCATCTGTTTCTCTCTTCATGTGTGTATGTTGGTGTATCTTCTGTTTCCGGCTTAATCTGTTTCCCTCTTATTGTTTTTCTTCGTGTATTCCGATTTCGGTATAGTTTGTTTATTCCTTCTTATTTGTATCATCCGTGTGCAGTAATAATACTCACTTGACACAGTTTTATTTCTACACATCAATATATATATATATATATATATATATATATATATATATATATATATATATATATATATATATATATATATATATATATATATATATATATATAATGTCCCAGCCTTTTCTGTCTGTAAATAACGCCCGAAAATAGAAAAGTGCGCAAGTGTTGGTGTGCATGCGGGGGCAAACATTTGAACAAGTTGGAATCTTTTTGAACGAGCCAGTCTTCTATCCCAGCTGTACGTCGCACTGTCTCGATCGAGAAATCTCAACAATGTGAAAAATACAAATTAAACCAACAGGAAATCAAGGTGCTCTTGTGATGGAAAATCGAATGTTCACAACTAACATTGTTTTTCCAAAAGTATCTGAATAATTAAAATTGAAGTTAGGTATTGGTGCTTTTGAATTTAATTCCCGTCTTATGACGGGCTTTTACACTAGTTTTCTTATAATGTATATAAAACTGGCATTTTGTTTATAGACATAAATTATAACAAAGGGGACAGTAATAAAAGTAGATACAAATGGCGAGTCATACCAAAGGACATAGCGACAAGGCAAGAATAGTAAACAAGAGAAATAATTGACTATAATATTTGAGAAGAAGCAAAAATGGAAAATCTCATCGAACCCATTGATTGATAGATAGCTATCGTGAGCTGTTTTATATTTGTTTGAAACTGGCCGATACTTATTTTCATAGAACCCATCAATCAATAGTGTTTACAACTATCACTGTAAGGGTACATGTTACTCCATAGCAGATAATGTCGTAGGGCAGCGAAGTGTTAGAGACTTCAGCATACTTGGTCAAGCTTTTTATGAAGTGGGGTGACCAGTTCCCTTTCTAGCTGCCTTTGCCGTCCCTAACAAGCGTATAATCTGATATACATTTACAGCCAGGTAGACTAGAGTTTTACTCTACTCAGTTTCGTTTCTGGTTCCGGGTAACTGTGCCGCATGAGAATAGCGCACCCACAGCTTAGCCAGTTGGACGTTCAATATTACTTTAATTAAGCCGGTTAAAACAGATCCGAGCCTCTAGCAAGTTATTACTGTTCTTAGTGCGTGCACTCAAGAAAACGAATTTGTTGACCTAATGCAAAGAATGGGACAATAATAGACGATGAATGCAAATGGTGAAGTGGATAGCGCGCTAGCTTCTCGATGCAACGTTGCAAGGTTCGAAAGCTGGTAGCGTAACGCTCCTGTGACACTAGCTGTAAAAATAGGTACGTGAATCCTTTCTGAAGTTGTCTAGAGTAAGTGAAGGCAAAGGCAGCGAGAAAGTCAACCCACCACAAAATTGAGAATTAGTGGTTGTGAAGTCTGTAACAATTCCCTCCAACGTGCTATTGGATCACCTTTAAGTAGGCCAACTCCATAACATGGTGACGCTACACCTTTTGGAAATCCCAACTGCACAAAATAGACCTAGATAAAAATCCTCAAAGATCACGAATGGGAGGAGAAGAAGAAAAAGAGGAGAAAGTGAAATGGAAAATGAAGACCAAGAAAACAAAAATGTTGTTTGATGGAGAAAGAAGAACGTTAGGAAAACAAAAAGAACTTTAAAAAAGCGGACAGAGAGGAGGAAGCAGAAGAGGAAGCGGAGCAGGATGACAAACAAATGAAGGGCGAAGGAATGACTGAAAAAAAAAAATCTATTTAAGCAGAGGCGCCCCGGTAGCGCAGTGGTTAGTGCCCTGGCTTCTTAGTTCGGTGGTCCATGGTTCGATCCCCAGTAGAGGTGGAATTCGTTAGACCGCAAACGGCCCCGGGGTCGACCCAGCCTCATGAACTGGGTACCAGAGCAACACTGGGAAGGTTAAGGCGGCAGGCGTGATACTGACCACATCACCCCTAGTGTGCCGATGGTCAAGAAAATATGGGTCTAACATCATATTCCCAGTATGCCTCAATGGGCGTTTAACGGGATCCTTTACCTCCTTTCCTATTTAAGCAGGGTGAAGAAAATAAGCATTTAACTGCTCAAAGTCTGCAGTAAGGGAGAAGACAAATGACAAGGATGGAAATGAAGATAAAGAACAAAGAAACAAATAAGATATGGAACACTTGAGAGTAGAAGACAAAAGAGAAGAAAAGCAAGAATATAACGTTTAAAACAATAATTTAAAAACTAGAAGACAGGCATAAAGACTAGAAGACAGGCATAAAGACTAGAAGACAGGCATAAAGACTAGAAGACAGGCATAAAGACTAGAAGACAGGCATAAAGACTAGAAGACAGGCATAAAGACTAGAAGACAGGCATAAAGACTAGAAGACAGGCATAAAGACTAGAAGACAGGCATAAAACACAGTTTCTAATTCACATCAGAAATAGTACATGATAAAAAGTAAGATGGATAGAGAGTTTTAATATGACATCGAAAGAATGGTCTTATGTTAGCAAAAGGCAGAAATATTCTTCAGTAACAAAAACTACAAGTCTTTGCGACGCTTGATTATCAAGTGGAAGGAATAGTCTGAAGCTAATCTCAGCCAAACATGCCTTACAAGAACAGAAACTATAATTCTGTACCACGCTTTACTTACAAGTGGAAAGAATGGTCTGACGCTAGTCACAGCCAAACACTGCCTCACTGTAAAATCTACTAGTCTTTGCAATGCTGGACATAAAAGTGGAAGGAATGATCTGAAGTTAGTCACAGCCAAACATGCTTCAAAGACAGAAACTGCAAGACTGTGCCACGCTTCACCTGCAAGTGGAAAAGAATGGTATGACGTTAAGTCACAGCTAAACACTGCTTAACAATAGAATCGAGGAAGTTGAGGGGAACTGCAGTAAGACGTGGACAATGGATGGGTTTGAAAAAAAATCGAAAAAAGGTGATTCGTCTTACGAGGACAAAAGACAAAGAAAGTAGTCTACGTTACGGCCACAAGGCCTTCGTCAGGAAAAGAAAGAAAGTGAAGGCTAGATAGGAGACATAAGAACTTAAAAGAATATAACAATAAATATTTAAAAAAAAAATTAAAAAAAAATAAATAAATAAAAAAATAAATAAATAAATAAATAAAACCTAGGTACTTCCCTGAAGGCGAAGCATCTAAATCCTATCACGCTTGTTTGAAAAAGGGAATTGACTCTTGACCCCGGATGTACACAATACATACTAAGAAACTAAAAAGTAAAAAAACGAAAAAATACGAAAAAATACCCAAAAGTAATAAAAGTGGGGACTGGAAATAGAAGAGGAAAAAATTATGGAGGATGGCATAAAAATAAAAGAATAGGATAAGAGTGGAAAGAGTCAAAATAGAGCAAGAGAGGAAAGGGTGACCTCAGACAAAGGTGTGGAAAGTGTTGAGACCGGCTGGTTTTAGACACCCCATGCGGTGGATAAGACGGTTCTCTAACAATAGAAGCTGCAAGTCCTTGCTCGTCTGAACGTACGAGTGGAAGGAAAAACTAATTGAACTTGAACGTTTGTTTAATTATGCCAAGAGGAATGTATTCAAACCCGTGTCTTGCCTGATTAGCAAAATACAGCTATTGATAAAGCGTAAAAAACAAAACAAAAAACGCAGTGTCTTTACATTACGGTGTTTTTTGGTTACGATCAATGCCTTCGGCACCGTTTACCAAAGTGTGGTGCACGTAACCCTGGAGGCGAAAGGGGTTCAAGTGGTATACGACATAATTTTTTTTTACTTTATCATGTTTGTGTTTGTTAGCTCCAAAAACAATTTATTAAAATTTAATACATGAGAATGGTGTTCTTTAGGAATACACACGTATTTATTTACATTATCGCGGTCTCACGTTACTGGCAATACACGTGCTTTTATGCCAGGTAAGTAGGATATCAGGTGCTTCCCATGCAGTCTGCCTTGACAGGGCGCTTGCTTTATTATATAAATATACATGGATTATATAGATTGAGTTGTTTAAACAATCAGTTATAAATTGTGGTTGTTTGCACAATCAGTTATAGACTGCGGTAGTTACACAAATAGTTATATATTGTGGTTGTTTACACAATCAGTTATAGGTTGTGTTTGTTTGCACAATCAGTTATAGATTGTGGTTGTTTACACAACTAGTAATAGATAATGATTGTTTACACAGTCAGTTAAAGATTGTGGTTGTTAACACAATCAGTTATAGATTGTGTTTGTTTACACAATCAGTTATAAATTGTGATTGTTTACAGAATCAGTCACAGATTGTGGTTGTTTACACAATCAGTTATAGATTGTGGTTGTTAACACAATCAGTTATAGACTGTGGTTGTTTACACAATCAGTTATAGATTGTGGTTGTTTACACAATCAGTCATAGATTGTGGTTGTTTACACAATCAGTTATAAATTGTGGTTGTTAACACAATCAGTTACAAATTGGGGCTGTTACACAATCATAGATATTGGTTGCTTACACAATCAGTTATAGATTGTGGTTGTTTGAATAATTTGCTATGCATTGTAGTTGTTACGCAATTAGTTAAAGATTGCGGTTTTGTACAAAGTCAGTCATAGATTGTGGTTGTTTACACAGTCATTTACAGATTGTGGTGTTTACACACGTAGTAATAGATTGTAGTTGTTTACACAATCAGTTATAGATTGTAGTTGTTTACAAAATCAGTTAAAGATTTTGTTTGTTTAAACAATAAGTCACAGATTGTGGATGTTTAAGCAATCAGTTATAGCTTGTGGATGTTTAAGCAATCAGTTATAGCTTGTGGTAAGCATTTGTTCGTTTTTGGATTTTTCTTTTCTTGTTCGTTATTTTCCATCCGAGTAAATGACAATGTTCATCCAGTTACACCAACTAGTGAACAAAGCTGGTAACAAGTCAGCCAACAAACCATTCAAAAAACCAGCCGGCCAGGAAAGCAATCAACCAATCCAGTAACAAAACAGCCATGCAGGAAACCAAACAATCAAGTAAGCAACTAAAAAAAAAAGTCAGCCAACCAACAAATCTACCAGCCAGTCAATGCATGGAGGCATATCTGTAGTCATCCTTATATGGCCACCAGCTATGCACAATGCTACAATATATGTACGTGGAAGTGAACCTATGTCTGTGAGGCTAATTACACCCTCATTGACTCTTGAAATCATCTACACACTTCCAGGGATTCCCCCTGTGGTGAAACGTGTTGAGAACCCAGCATTGCACACTAAGCTTGGGGAAGTCCCTTGAGCCCCAGGCGTAATTCTTTGACTTGGTTGACTGTATGCAGAAGGATCTCACTGTGTACCCAGTGATAGGCAGGGGAAGCTAAGAAGTGGCTCTGTGCAGAACGTGATAATTCATTGGAGAGCCCAGAACCAGAGTACAGTATTTTAACTCTGCTATTTGGAAAGCCCCATTGGATGGCGGGGAATGCACAGTATGCCACGCGCTTCTTACTCCTAGCTTGGGATTAGATGTGATGATCCTTTAAATGCAAGCCAAGCTGGAGAAACTGGAGCTCATGATTTAAACTCACCACGTTTCGGAATGTCAGAAAAGCCACAGGAAAAGTCTTGATCTACAATGTAGATAATACCAAGGAGTCTTCAACTTGGTATAGGAGTACAAGAACATGAAGGAGGAAGAGGGGCACAAGAAGAAGAATAAGCAGGAGGAGTGCAAGAAGTAGGAGAATGAGTACAAGAAGAAGAAAAAAGATGAATACAAGAAGAAAAATAAGAAGGAGGAGGGGGAGTACAAGAAGAAGAAGAAGGAGGAGGAGTACAAGAAGTAGGAGAATGAGTACAAGAAGAAGAAAAAAGATGAATACAAGAAGAAAAATAAGAAGGAGGAGGGGGAGTACAAGAAGAAGAAGAAGGAGGAGGAGTACAAGAAGAAGGAGGAAGAGTACAAGAAGAAGAAGAAGAGGGAGGAGGGGAAACAAGAAGAAGAAGGAGGAGAAAGAATAAAAAAGAAGAAAGTGGAGTACTAGAAGAGAAAAGAAGGAGAAGTACAAGAAGATGAAGGAGGATGAGTACAAGAAGATTAAAACGAAGTTAGAGGAGAACAAGAAGAAGGATGGATGATGGCGTGATTTGAAAGCGAATAGCTGGCACTTTCAGCTGAGCGATCTGCCTGTCTTATTTTCTGCTGAAGTCTCCTCCCACTTTTCTGTAAAAGAGCTCATATAAGCTCTATTTCTCTGCATTAGTCACGTCGCTCTTACTTCGGACAGGCTAAATTCCACCCTTTACACGTGGGCATCGGCATCTGGCTAAAGATCCTTTTAATCTGTCTTTTTTGTAGATGACGGCAAGTCCCCGATTCTTTGAGTCACAGAGAACCCGGAAACATAGGGAATCGACCTTAACCTTTCATCTGTCCGAACGCATCGTTCGAAGTACCGCCTAAGTATCGATATAGATTGCGTCTCTTTCTTTTATCAAAGGACGCAAGGAGACAACTCCCGAGGTCCTTACGTCTTATTAAACCGTTCTCACTGCACGTGCGACCCACCTGCAGACTTTATCTTTGATACCATAGTCTCTGCTAAGGTGGAGACATTTCACGTCCTGAGGTTAGGGGTATATAATAAGAACAGCAACAATTAGAACTGCCAACGTCAATATCAAACGAATATCATAGTTCCCATAGATATGCGTGTAATTTTCAAATAATATTTCTTTAATGCACGTATACACAAACATCTCCTTTGATTTATAATGATCATCTATGAGTCACACATAGTCATATTCATAACGTAAATTCCATTTCCATACACATGCCTCCAATATTATAAAGTCCAGACGGCGTTTACCTATTTATAATCTTTGTTCAAGTTACTTATATATTATCCATAAATCATTTCCGTCCTCCTATAACTATATTTTTTACCAACGGGCTGATCACCCGTTTGCCAGTCACTTCGATTACGGAAACAACAGCAAATTGATTGATTTGCCGTTGCCCTAAAGACGCCAATAGGCGTGATGGGAAACAATGGCAAAGAAAACCTATCTGCTGTTGCCCTAAGACGCCACTAGGCGTAATGGCCACTGACTGCTTTGACGGTCAGTGGCTAAGAACGGAAGAAGAAGAAGAAGATAACTATATTTGATTCCTAGTATCAGTCAATTGGGACATATTACACTAATCCAGTTACAGGATGCTATAATTCCATTCACACGATCCTGAAACTTCAGACACAGCCGTCTTCTCAACACTTTGTAAAAACATTGCTCGTGTTACTAATACAAACATGCCCACGTCATTTGCGCTGATAAGCATACAATTTAAACTCAGTGGTGTCTTTTTGTGCAGCATATAAGTATATAAACCAATAAAACGGTATTGAATCAGTTTTACAAATAACGGTTCACATGAAACAAGGGACGTTTCGGGTTTTACCCTTCGTCAGCCACAAACAGGTGACAAAGACAAGAATTACATATAGGTACTACAAAAACATACGATGATGAGAAACATTCACTAAATGAGCAATACAAGCAGAAGGAAAAAGTTAACACCCACAGTGATGAGCGAAAAAAAGAACAATAATAATGCAAGAAAATCGTAAAACCTAAAAGAAATACCGAAACAAGAAAGTAAATAATCAACGAAACGAAAAAAAGAATGAACAAAACTTCGGAACAAGTAAAAGCTCACTTAGCTAGATCCGTAGATGCTTGGAATAGAAAACCGTAAGTACTCTGTCCAAGAAATCTCTAAGGAAATGACGTATAAGATAGCGACAATAATAAATACAAAAGGATACGAAACGAACCAAAACAAAAACATAAGTGGATAGATTGAAAAAACTATGAATAAAGAAGAATGAAAAAGAGAGAAAAGCTACCAGAATTTATGCAAAATGATGTTGCACATTAAGCCCATCAGGAGATAAAACGCCCATTTGAAAAATAAGACGATTCTCCAACGAAAAGCGAGTTCGGCCATCACCGACACATGAAAGGAGGGCAGTCAAATAAATATTGGAATTACCTGAATGGTCAGGCCTATTGAAATGAAGGGCCACCGGTAAATGTTTGCCATGATAGATGTCATTCAAGTGCTCACGAAACCTGTCTGCCAAACGCCTGCCAGTTTTACCAATATAGGTAATGCCACACCTCTTGCAGATGATAGCATAAATCAGGTTTCTGGATTCGCACGTGAAAGACTCTCTGATGATAAATTTACCTTTCGGAAAAGTGACTGTCTGAGTAAGAAAAAGTAGAAGAAGAAGGAGGAGGGGAAAGCAAGAAGAAGAAAGAGGGGGAGTAAAAAAAGACGGAGGAGGAGAGAAGTACAAGAAAAAGAAGAAGAAGGTGGAGGAGGAGGAGTACAAGAAGAAGAAGAAGGAGTACATGAAAGAGGAAGAATACAAGAATGAGGAGTAAAAAAAAGGAGAAGAAGGAGAACGAGGAATTCAATAAATAAGAGGAGTAAAAAGCAGAAGGAGAGGGAGGAGGAGGGCTACAAGTAGAAAAGGAAAAGTACAAGAAGAAGAAGGAGGAAAAGGAAGAGGAGTATAAAAAAAGAAGGAGTAGTACAAGAAGAAGAAGGAAGAGCATGAGGACAAGAAGAAGAAGGAGGAGTACAAGAAGAATAAGAAGAAAGAGGAGGGGGAGTAGAAGCAGTAGAAGAAGGAGTACATGAAGGAGTACAATAAGAAGAAGGAGGAGGATTTCAAGAAGACAAGATGAAGAAGTAGGAGGAATGCAAAAAGAATAAGGAGGAGGAAGATAAGTATAAGAAGAAGGAGGAAAAGTTCAAGATGAAGGAGGAGGAGGAGTACAAGAAGAAGGAGGAGGATGAGGAGGAGTGCAAGAAGAAGAAGAAAGAGGAGTACAAGAAGAAGAAGGAGAAGTAAAAGAAGAAGAATCAGGAAGAGGAGTACAACATGATGACAAAGAAGAAGCAGTACAAAAAAAGAAGAAAATCGAGGAGGAGTACAGGAATATGAAACAGGAGGAGGAGTACAAGAAGAAGAATGAGGAGGAGTACAAAAAGAATGAGGAGGAGCACAAGAAGAAGAAGAAGGAGGAGTACAAGAAGAAGAAGGAGGAGGAGGAGGAGTACAAGAAGAAGGATGAGTAATACAAGAAAATGGAGGAGTAGTAAAAGAAGAAGAAGGAGTAGAACAAGAAGAAGAAGAAGTGGTACAAGAACAAGGAAGAGTAATACAAGGAAATGTATGAGTAGTACCGGAAGAAGAAGGGTAGTACAAGAAGAAGGAGTAGTACAAGAAGAAGGAGGAGTAGTACAAGGAAAAGGAGGAGTAGTACAAGAAGAAGGAGGAGTAGTACAAGAAGGAGGAGTAGTACAAGAAGAAGAAGTAGTAGTAATACAAGAAAAAAGGAGTAGTAGTACAAGAAAAAGAAAGAGCTGTACAAGAAGAAGAAGAACGAGGAGGAAGAGTACAAGAAAGGGAAGGAGGAAGATGAGTACAAGATGAAGAAGGAGGAGGAGTATTAGAAGAAGAAGGAGGAGGAGGAGTACAAGAAGAAAAAGAGGAGGATGAGTACAAGAACAAGAAGGAGGAGGAGGAGTACAAGAAGGAGGAGGAGGAGTAAAAGAAGAAGAAGAAGGAGGAGTACAAGAAGAAGAAGGAGGAGTACAAGAAGAAGAAGAAGGAGGAGTACAAGAAGAAGAAGGAGGAGTACAAGAAGAAGAAGGAGGAGTACAAGAAGAAGGAGGAGGAGTACAAGAAGAAGAAGGAGGAGTACAAGAAGAAGGAGGAGTACAAGAAGAAGAAGGAGGAGTACAAGAAGAAGAAGGAGGAGTACAAGAAGAAGAAGGAGGAGGAGTACAAGAAGAAGAAGGAGGAGTACAAGAAGAAGAAGAAGGAGGAGTACAAGAAGAAGAAGGAGGAGTACAAGAAGAAGGAGGAGTACAAGAAGAAGGAGGAGGAGTACAAGAAGAAGAAGAAGGAGGAGTACAAGAAGAAGAAGAAGGAGGAGTACAAGAAGAAGGAGGAGTACAAGAAGAAGGAGGAGTACAAGAAGAAGAAGGAGGAGTACAAGAAGAAGAAGAAGAAGAAGAAGGAGGAGTACAAGAAGAAGGAGGAGAAGAAGAAGAAGGAGGAGTACAAGAAGAAGAAGGAGGAGTACAAGAAGAAGGAGGAGTACAAGAAGAAGGAGGAGTACAAGAAGAAGGAGGAGTACAAGAAGAAGAAGGAGTACAAGAAGAAGGAGGAGTACAAGAAGAAGGAGGAGTACAAGAAGAAGAAGGAGGAGTACAAGAAGAAGGAGGAGTACAAGAAGAAGAAGGAGTACAAGAAGAAGGAGGAGTACAAGAAGAAGGAGGAGTACAAGAAGAAGGAGGAGGAGTACAAGAAGAAGGAGGAGTACAAGAAGAAGGAGGAGTACAAGAAGAAGGAGGAGTACAAGAAGAAGAAGGAGTACAAGAAGAAGGAGGAGTACAAGAAGAAGAAGGAGTACAAGAAGAAGAAGAAGGAGGAGTACAAGAAAAAGGAAGAGGAATACAAGAAGAAGGAGGAGTACAAGAAGAAGGAGGAGTACAAGAAGAAGGAGGAGTACAAGAAGAAGGAGGAGTACAAGAAGAAGGAGGAGTACAAGAAGAAGGAGGAGTACAAGAAGAAGGAGGAGTACAAGAAGAAGGAGGAGTACAAGAAGAAGGAGGAGTACAAGAAGAAGGAGGAGTACAAGAAGAAGGAGGAGTACAAGAAGAAGGAGGAGTACAAGAAGAAGAAGGAGGAGTACAAGAAGAAGGAGGAGTACAAGAAGAAGGAGGAGTACAAGAAGAAGGAGGAGTACAAGAAGAAGGAGGAGGAGTACAAGAAGAAGGAGGAGTACAAGAAGAAGGAGGAGTACAAGAAGAAGGAGGAGTACAAGAAGAAGGAGTACAAGAAGAAGGAGGAGTACAAGAAGAAGGAGGAGTACAAGAAGAAGGAGGAGGAGTACAAGAAGAAGGAGGAGTACAAGAAGAAGAAGGAGGAGTACAAGAAGAAGGAGGAGTACAAGAAGAAGGAGGAGTACAAGAAGAAGGAGGAGTACAAGAAGAAGGAGGAGTACAAGAAGAAGAAGGAGTACAAGAAGAAGGAGGAGTACAAGAAGAAGGAGGAGTACAAGAAGAAGGAGGAGTACAAGAAGAAGGAGGAGTACAAGAAGAAGAAGAAGAAGGAGTACAAGAAGAAGGAGGAGTACAAGAAGAAGGAGGAGTACAAGAAGAAGGAGGAGTACAAGAAGAAGGAGGAGTACAAGAAGAAGAAGAAGGAGGAGTACAAGAAGAAGGAGGAGTACAAGAAGAAGAATGAGTACAAGAAGAAGGAGGAGTACAAGAAGAAGGAGGAGTACAAGAAGAAGGAGGAGTACAAGAAGAAGAATGAGTACAAGAAGAAGGAGGAGTACAAGAAGAAGGAGGAGCACAAGAAGAAGAAGGAGGAGCACAAGAAGAAGAAGGAGGAGTACAAGAAGAAGGAGGAGTATAAGAAGAAGGAGGAGTACAAGAAGAAGGAGGAGTACAAGAAGAAGGAGGAGTACAAGAAGAAGGAGGAGTACAAGAAGAAGGAGGAGTACAAGAAGAAGGAGGAGTACAAGAAGAAGGAGGAGTACAAGAAGAACGAACGAACGAACTTTATTTTCAAAGGGTTGAGAATTGGGCACGCAGGCCCGGTCTGACATTCTGCCCTTCCTTTCTCTCGTCTGTTATACTGATTTCATTTATTCTCACATACATTTTACCCATCAATTCAAGGAATTCAACGTTGTAAAGGCAAAATAATAGCATACTCACATTCACAGTATCTAATTATTAACATGAAATAAAATATGTTGAAAAGTACAAACTAAGTATCACCATGAAACAAAATATGTTGAAAAGTACAAACATCATTATTAAACCTACATTCGATATTATATCATTTGTTCGGAAAAATAATCACATTAGGGGGGCAGATAATCAGAAGGAGGAGTACAAGAAGAAGAAAAAGAAGGATTAGAAGAAGAAGAAGACTATGAAACTATATAACACTATCGGTGTCTTCAAGAGGGAACCAGTTTATAATAAGTGTTCCATATTATACTGAATGAGGCACAGTTATTGCTCTCCTCAACCAATAGTTTCTTTCATTCATTCAGCACTGTTCAGTTCTCTATGGAACATATGCCTTAAACCAACTCATGCCATTGAACATATCAGGTTTATGAGCTTTTGCTTGACTACCGTTGCCAGTCAGTCAAAACAAACATAGTGTACGAGCGGTATATCAGCGGTAGGCAACCCATGAACTCTAGCGATCTACTTTAACAACATTGACCGCTCTAACGATCTACCTTAGTAAAATCCTATCAGGTTTTAGAGTATTTGAAATTTGGGATTAGTGCAACACATATGTATCTTTTATCTCTACTCGAATACCTGCTTTCTACTATTCCGTGGACAGAGCGGTATAAATTTCAAAATAAAACATATTTTACCCAATGCTAACTTCCCTGCAATGAAAAGATCGCGTTCTTACCTTATACTAGTTACGAATAAAGTTAGTTTAGTTAGCTAGTTTGTGGGTTTTCCATGACAACGCGGAAAAAGCACCCTTAACCTAGGACTATTGCACATTTAAATGTCGTCAGGACAGGGCTAAGTCTAAATTTCCTTAGCTAAAACATTCTTTCTTTATTGTCCCCCGGTAACCTAGAGATCTATCTAGATCGCCCATGTGATCTACCGGTAGAATGAGATCTGCCGGTTGCCGCCCCTGGTGTATTTGGAAATGCATTAGCTCTTTGATTTTCGCTCATTTGGAAAATCAAGAACCGTTGACATTTTGTTTACCCGTCACAGCCGAAATAATTACACTTAATAAAGTACCGGTAATCTAATACACGTGATCAGATTCTACCGAGAACACGTTTTTAACATTAACATTACAATTTTAACAGTTCAAACAACAAACATGAACAAAATCCCACAAATCCGTCTTGCACGAATTCTTACACTACGTCATCAGTTTCGCCGGTAGAATCGATGTCTACTATTATCTAAGAAAATAATTGTATTTAACCTTCAAAATTATCCCCATGCTGATCACTGATCAATAAATCAATAATTACGCATAATTTTCGTCCCAGTTATGTAATGCTGGTTTGGTTCTGATACAGTACAAAGATCAGAGACATAGAAAACGAACTTAAAATGAAAGAAAGAAAAAAATAAGAGAAAACGAAAACTTCCAATTCAAACGGAGCTAAAAATCGAATCACAAACTAACAAGAGTTTAAATATAACTGATGAAGTGTGAAAACAATACATACAATGAGGTGGTTAATGCAGGTATTAAGAATTTATAGCAGATGAAGTCCTCACAAAGACCCCAAATATAATAATAAAGGAAAAACAGGACAAAGAAGGCGTTAGAAAACATGAAGAAGAAAGGGCAGACATTGATCATGAAAGACCTGGACTTAATGGTCTACGGAAGAGTTCATAATGTTACAATCTTCATACAGCCTCTCCACCTGACAGTGGAGAGGGATGACTAATTAAGTACAGCCTTCATACAGCTCGAAGAGATAAGAAATATAATTAAAAAAAAATAATAATTAATATAAATATAAATATATAAGTGGCAAATGGTTCAGAAAAAAACAAAACAAACAAATAAACCATAACCAAACAAGGAAGATTAACAAGGTTATGGTTTATTTTATTTTTTTTTTTTAAAGATAACCCATTTTTGGGTGGGTGTGCCCCCTTAAAGACTATCTTCATTGCATACGGACAACTCCATCAAGGATCTCCTCCCTTAGATCATACAAGGTGGATCTCTGCCCAGTGCCCGAACTCAGTTGCCCTGGTAAGAATCCCAGTATCTATCTATATATATATATATATATATATATATATATATATATATATATATATATATATATATATATATATATATATATATATATATATATATATATATGTATATGTTTGAATCACACAATCTGTAAATATTTTTGTGGTAAGTATATTTCTCATTGTTACATTTTGCCAGCGGCCCTATGGTCTACTCTTTACGATTTCAAAATGACGTGGCATTTTTAACGTGCGCAACTTGCACACGGGACCTCCTATTTTTTCGCCCTTATCCGAGAAGGCTAAGCATCCGATCTCACTACCCATGAGACCGAGGGGGAGTATGATATCATTGGGACCAATGGTCCTGAAAAAATAAATTCCATCAACTGGGAATCAAACCCGGTACCTCTAGATATGGAGGCAGATACCGTACCTCTTAGTCACCCCGACCCTTGAAACAAGGAGACACTGGAAAGGTAGCTGACTTATATCATCATTTTCTGTTTCACTCCCTAAGGTAGCTGACTTATATCATCATTTTCTGTTTCACTCCCTAAGGAGCATGGAACCTCTTCTGCAGCCGGCCTTCATAAAGGAAGCTTGCACCAAAGCTGTTTCAGACGTGGTTTATGTATCAGTTAGTTTAACATCCTAATGTTGCCAGCCCCAGGCATAATCTAATGTTAGTTGGTTCTTACGTTCCTAGAGGTTACAGTAGACATATTCTTTCTTCATCTCCTTAGAGGTCACCGAGAGCTACATGAGGCTTAAATATAGTAACACTTAAAACATATAGTAACACTTAAAACATATAGCAGCACTTAAAATATATAGCAACACTTAAAACATATAGCAACACTTAAAACATATAGTAACACTTAAAACATATAGCAACACTTAAAACATATAGCAACACTTAAAACATATAGTAACATTTAAAACATATAGTAACACTTAAAACATATAGTAACACTTAAAACATATAGCAACACTTAAAACATATAGCAACACTTAAAACGTATAGTCACACTTAAAACATATAGCAACACTTAAAACATATAGCGACACTTAAAAAATATAGCAACACTTAAAACATATAGTAACACTTAAAACATATAGCGACACTTAAAACATATAGCGACACTTAAAAAATATAACAACACTTAAAACATATAGTAACACTTAAAACATATAGCAACACTTAAAACATATAGCAACACTTAAAACACATAGCAACACTTAAAACATATAGTAACACTTAAAACATATAGCAACAAGTACACCACGTAGCAACACTTTAAGTGTTACTATATGTTTTAAGTGTTTCTATATGTTTTAACATTTAGCAACACTTAAAACAAATAGTAGCACTTAAAACTTATAGTAACACTTAAATCATATAGCAACACTTTAAAAAATATAATAATACTTAAAATATAGTGACACTTAAAACATATAGCAACACTTGAAACATTTAGCAACACTTAAAACATACAGTAACACTTAAAACATATAGTAACACTTGAAACTTATAGTAACAATTAAAACATATATCAACACTTAAAACATCTATCAACACTTAAATCATATCAACATTTGAAACATATAATAACACTTAAAACATATATGAACACTTAAAACATATATCAACACTTACAACATATAGCAACACTTAAATCATATATCAACACTTAAAACATATATCAACATTTAAACATATAGCAACACTTAAAACATATATCAACACTTAAATCATATATCAACACTTAAAACATATAGCAACACTTAAATCATATAGCAACACTTAAAACATATATCAACACTTAAAACATTATCAACACCTAATAACATATAGCAACACTTAAAACATACAGCAGTGTATATAGCATGAAGCAACGTTAACTTACGCTTTACAACAATGAGTAATGCTTATTCCTGCTTTAACATTATTATTAACATGTGTTTTCGTGTCCCCTACGTTTGCGATATACAGAGCACCCCTAGGGTAAAATCAACCACGTGACAGAGATGTCCACACAAGTTCCACGCGCACATTTTACACGTCAGGTTCTATAACCCAGAGTCCTAGTCTCTATCGCGATTTATCTGCCCCGACATCTCGCTCATGAATCGCATCGGAAAGGGTGTGTTAACTTCTTGTCTGATCAATAGTATCCTGTCTTTTTTTTTTGGTCGTATCAATCTCCAGAGAGGTAGCTGGAAGCCGGCGATATCTAACGACTGATGTCTGTGAATGTCGAGTGGATAGACTAAATGAATATCCCCGTGGACTGGAAGTTTGAAACTGTGACAGTTATAGTCAGAGAGAAAGTAAAAAGAATTTGGAAATATTTGCGTCTGAAAGACAGATTAGCATTAATATAAAACATTTATCAACAGAAATTATTATTGCAAGTATTCATTCGCAGAATTTCAAAATCACATAGATTCAGCTTGCTTTGGTAAGCACTTTTGAGGATTAGTATGTCATTTTTGTCGGTGTCGTCTCAACCTAGCAATTTAGCTGTTTTCCACTGAGACATGTTCTTATTAATCGACACAATCTAACTGTTTTTCACTTACCAAACTTTTCCTTGTCGCTTCCAACTAGCGGGTTTCCACTTATTAATTTTTCAGTGTCGCGTCAGTGTAACTATTGTTCACTTAATAATTTTGTCATTGTTGCCTCAGTTAAGCTGTTTTCCACAAACCAATCTATGTCTATATCTTTCCTATTCTTCATCTCTTTACCTTTCTCTTGCTTATTTTCCATGTTCTATCACTTTCTTCCGTGTTCTACTTCTTCTCCTTCTTGTTCTTCCATTATTTTCTGTCTTGTTCTTCCATTATTTTCTGTCTTGTTCTTAAATTATTTTCTGTCTTGTTCTTCCATTATTTTCTGTCTTGTTCTTCCATTATTTTCTGTCTTGTTCTTCCATTATTTTCTGTCTTGTTCTTCCATTATTTTCTGTCTTGTTCTTCCATTATTTTCTGTCTTGTTCTTCCATTATTTTCTGTCTTGTTCTTCCATTATTTTCTGTCTTGTTCTTCCATTATTTTCTGTCTTGTTCTTCCATTATTTTCTGTCTTGTTCTTCCATTATTTTCTGTCTTGTTCTTCCATTATTTTCTGTCTTGTTCTTCCATTATTTTCTGTCTTGTTCTTCCATTATTTTCTGTCTTGTTCTTCCATTATTTTCTGCCTTGTTCTTCCATTATTTTCTGTCTTGTTCTTCCATTATTTTCTGTCTTGTTCTTCCATTATTTTCTGTCTTGTTCTTCCATTATTTTCTGTCTTGTTCTTCCATTATTTTCTGTCTTGTTCTTCCATTATTTTCTGTCTTGTTCTTCCATTATTTTCTGTCTTGTTCTTCCATTATTTTCTGTCTTGTTCTTCCATTATTTTCTGTCTTGTTCTTCCATTATTTTCTGTCTTGTTCTTCCATTATTTTCTGTCTTGTTCTTCCATTATTTTCTGTCTTGTTCTTCCATTATTTTCTGTCTTGTTCTTCCATTATTTTCTGTCTTGTTCTTCCATTATTTTCTGTCTTGTTCTTCCATTATTTTCTGTCTTGTTCTTCCATTATTTTCTGTCTTGTTCTTCCATTATTTTCTGTCTTGTTCTTCCATTATTTTCTGTCTTGTTCTTCCATTATTTTCTGTCTTTTTCTTCCATTATTTTCTGCCTTGTTCTTCCATTATTTTCTGCCTTGTTCTTCCATTATTTTCTGTCTTGTTCTTCCATTATTTTCTGTCTTGTTCTTCCATTATTTTCTGTCTTGTTCTTCCATTATTTTCTTCCTTTTTCTTCCATTATTTTCTGTCTTTTTCTTCCATTATTTTCTGTCTTGTTCTTCCATTATTTTCTGTCTTGTTCTTCCATTATTTTCTGTCTTGTTCTGGGGCATTAGTTTTCTTTATTATACTCGTTCTCCAATTTTCTTTTTTATTACTTTTCTCATCTTAATAATCTTTTCTGCTGTTCTTCCAGTCTGTCCTTGGTTGTTCTTAAATCTTTTTATCTACTTTTTATGTTCTTTTTCGCTCTTCTATGCATACTTCCGACATCTCTCTTCCTTCCATAACTTCGCTTCTTCGTATGGTCCATTTTCATCAAGATATATCCTCACAATAAATCTTCTCCTCCTCTGTCCTAATTTACCTATGCTTTCGATGATTACATCAGAGACAGACTGAGAGTTGGACATTTATGGTGCTGCCCAATGTCTACAACAAGGATTTAGACATTTAGAACAAGTAATCAATGTGGGATCAGTAACCAGAGGCCAATATTTTATGTGCTGGGTGGGGGTGGCAAAGGAAGTATCCGCCCTGGGTGCCAAATACTTTAAGTACGCCCCTGGTTCTATGCTTCATAGCAGTACTGGATTAACCATTAAGCAAAATAAGCACGTGCTTAGGGCACCAAGGGAAGAGGCATCACACAGTTTTTTCCCCCTAGCTATCATCCCCTTAACTCTAAACTCTTTCACTGCCACACTCGACTTACGTTAAATTTTTGTGTGATTGTCCTTATCTGTCGTGTTCGACTTTAATCTGATTTGTTAAAAAAACGTTTTCTTTGGTTTGGTTCGGTTTAAAAGACTATCTTCACTGCACACGGGCAACTCCATCAGTGCTCCGATTTCCTCCCTTAGATCAAACAGGAGGATCTCAGCACAGTGCACGAACTCCGTAGCACCGTAGCATTCTTTGGTATGGTGCGTGACTAAAGTTTAAAAGTTTGAAGGTGTCAGACATAGACCTAGAGTTCAGTATGTTTGTCTCTCTTACCAAAGTTTTTCTGCACGAATTTCAGTGGAGTCTGGCCTGGAAGAAAACTGAATCTTCAATCTCTTATTTCATCTTCAGCACTTATTGGGTCTTAGTGTCTCGTCAATTAAGCAATGGAAGGGTCGAGGGAGGTATCATTGTTGGGCTGTGCTTAGGGCATCAGTTGGGATGTGCTTAGGGCATCAGTTAGAATGTGCTTGTGGCATCTGTTGGGCTATGCTTAGGGTATCTGTTGGGCTATGCTTAGGGCATCAATTGACCTTAATCCGGCACTGCTTCAAAGGGAGCAATAACTGACCTGGTGATGGTATTCTATAATGTTTGAGATTGACGTACATAATGACTGTGGGGTAAAAGAAAAAAGTGATGCGTCTTATTGGTACACAGGGCAAAGAGAATTACCAACGTCACGGCCAAAAACGCTTCGTCAGGCGTATATAATGGCGGCAACATTTATCGAAGTTTCTTTCCTGCTGTTTTTTTTTTTTTTTTCGTTTTTTCATATCATTCGCACCACACAGAGAGTACGACGGGATCTGAAAAGAACGGAGTAAAGAGAGAGCAGAGACAGAGGAGAGATAAAAAGAGAATATCGAATGGAAGAGAACGAGGAATTGAATAAATAGAAATTAAAGATGAAAGGTACTGATGCAGAAAGATAGGGGAACAAATAGCCAACAATAAAGAAGGATGTGTCATTTTTAGTTCTTGAAATTACAGGAATAAAAAAAAAACATTCAACAATTTTTAGACTCTAAAGACACGCACACAAGCAGAACGAACTAAACCGAAGGACGAATAGTTTGTGTTTTGAAATCACAGATAAAAGTGAACAGTTCAAACAAACGCAACGATTCGACAGAAAAAACAAACGTTAAAAAATCAGCCAAAAAAGGAAACAAACAAACAATGAAACCAAATTAAAGAGCATACAGTTAGAAATTAACAGATACTGAACACATTTATTAACTTCCTAGAATTTAATGGGACTTTTGAAGTTTTGTTCCGAGAAATGTAATGTTCGGGAAAATCCGTAAAATTATAGCAACTGCGCGATAAAATTGCTTATCGGCTCGAGTGAGCGTTAAGTGTTAGGCGGGAGTATGAATCCAAAGTGGATTCCTGACGGGAGATAAAGTGGAATCCTGCCGGGAGATAAAGTTGCTTTAAGGTGTTTCAGGGATGGATTTAAAATGTATTCAGGATAGAGAGATTTAAGTATAAAGTAGATGTCTGGTGTTGTCAGATGAATTAACAAATATAGGTGGATGTGTAGAACAATACATATAAGTGGTTTGTAAATAAGCTATCTCTCTGGCGCGGTGGGGGAGGTTTTTGAGCAGGCGAATATGGAATAGGCTAACTGCTCCTTCAGGCATGTCGTGCAAGGTGGGCTTTGTTCTGGAATCCCTAGGGTGAGAGAGGAAGGCGGGGACCTAAAAACAAATTGAGAAAGGAACTGGATACAGAAATGAAATGAACAATTAAGACATGGAATTACCTTGACCTGATTGGAATCAACAGGAGGATTTGGCCTACATTTGTTGAAGGCCTATGCTCCTTGGAGAGCTGAACGGTAAACGTTGATAAATGACTACTATTATAATCTAACTACATTGTAGTTCTCACTACAGGTCCAGATTCTTCAGGGAGCCTTTAAAGTTTACCAAAAAACTGTTTGAGCAGCCACGGTCAGGAACACTAAACATCGGGAAAAAGGATCTGAAAGAACACCTTAGAATGACCTATTCAGATGGTTGCAAAGATGTGCTGCTCAGCAGCATGGTAGGCCTTTTATATGGCCTAGTAAGCCAGGAGCTGAATTCAATACCAAGCCCCTAACAATGCAAGACATAGAAAGCATTGTCCAGAAAGCATGGTGCAAGTCAGCTCCAGGTCTTAATGGCGTCCCGTATGTTGTATATAAGAGATGTCCTGAAGTTCTGAAGCGGCTGCTTCGTTTGCAGAAAAATGCTTGGAAAAACCAGCTTGTCAGCAAAGAATGGAGAAGGGCGAATGAAGTCTACATCCCGAATGAACAAAATTCCTCAGACATGAGTCAGTTCAGGTCAGTCTCACTACTTAACGTAAAAGGGAAGATATTCTTCTCAGTGATGGCTAAAAGGCTCACCACATACCTTCTGGAGAATGGATATATTGACACTGCCATCCAGAAAGGAAGTATCCCAGGTATACCAGGGTGTCTAGAGCATGCACAATGATCTGGGAAGCAATTCAAAAGGCAAGGTCAGACAGAACAATCTCCATATAATCTGGTTGAATCTAGCTAATGCGTATGGATCCGTACCACGCCAGATGTTGTGGCAGGCCCTGAAAATGTTCCATGTTTCACAAGAAATTGCAGCAATGCTGAAGCTGTATTTCTCAGGGTTCTCTGTCAGATTTTCAACCAAAGAGTACACAACGAAGTGGATTGACCTACAAGTTGGAATTGCGATGGGATGTACCATCTCTCCGATACTATTCGTGTTGGCTATGCAGGTAATCCTAAAAGCGGCTGATAGAGTTGTAAGAGGTCCAAAGCTCAATGGAAGTTGTCACTTGCCACCGCTTAAAGCATTCATGGACGACACAACAATTCTGACATCAGATGAACACCAGGCTCGGAGAATGTTAGCACGCCTGGATGAACTAGTCAGCCGGTGCAGAATGAGCTTCAAACCTAAGGAGTCTAGAAGTCCATCAGTCAGGAAAGGGAAGACATCTGAGGTCAAATTCATGGTTTCAAACCAAAGAATCTCTACTGTCATTGAGGAACCTGTTAAAAGTCTTGGCAGGGTGTATAATGCCTCATTAAAAGACTCAAAGTCACATCAACATACAATATAAATGGCAGACAGAGGACTACATATCATAGACCAAAGCAGACTCCTGGAACAGCTCAAACTATGGTGCCTCCAGTTCATGTTGATACCTAAATTGCTATGGCCACTGCTTATATATTAAATAAGCATCAGTACAGTGGAAGCTATAGAGTAAAAAGTCAACACGTTTATGAGGAAATTGCTAGGGGTACCACAGGTCTGTCAGACGTAGCACTGTACTGCAAGAAGGCAAAGCTTGTGCTTACGTTCAAGTCAGTTGTTGAAGAATACAAAGTAGGAAAGCAAGGCTAGCAAGGATGCTACGCGAGTCAGCAGATGACGTAGTAAAGTCTATTCAGCCCACACTGAAAAATGGAAGGAAGTGGAAAGTGGATGAAGCTGTTGGTGCTGCCCAAGAGTCGCTCAAGCTGAGGGAGGTAATCGGATACACAAAGACGAATAGACAGGGATTTTGCCATGGTGACATCCGCTGGTGGTCCAAGGCATCAAACAGGGAAAGCAGAGACATGGTAATTCAGGAGACACGAGAAGCTGAGAATGATAAGAGGATGCAAAAAGGTGCAGCAGGCCCAACAAAGCCAATGGACTTCATGGGAAGGATCCTTGCTAAAGTCCTTGACATGGAATGATATGTGGCATATGGCACCTCTTTGGCTCAGCTTCATTATCAGATCAATGTATGACCTCCTTCCATCGTCCGCAAACCTTGTGAGATGGGGAAAGTCTGAAGATGCTCAGTCCCTCCTGTGCCATGAGAGGCAGACACTTGAACACGTGCTCTCAGCTTGCAAGGTGTCATTAGGGCAAGGGCGATACACATGGCGCCACAACAGAATACTAAATGAGCTGGCTGCTACAATAGACCTGGCAAGGGTGAAGGCGAACAGCAACGTCAGACCGAGCACCGCAAATACATACTTTCTGAGAGCAGGAAAGTCAGCACATCCCAAACCAAGTAAACCAAGTAACCATTTACATTCTCTTCTTGATTGTGCAAATGACTGGGAGATGGCAGTAGACCTACCTGGGCTAGCGGCATATCCAGAGAATATCAGAAGATCTCGAAGACGGCCAGATATAGTGCTACATTCCTCATCATCGTACCAGATTATAATGATTAAGCTGCCCGTGCCATGTGAATCCAGACTGGACGAGCAACACTTGTTCACAGTGGCCAAGTATAACTATCTGGCCACGGACTTGAAACACGATGGGTTCACTGCACGCGTCATGGCTGTTGAGGTGGGTGCAAGAGGTCTCGTGACTGCCTCAGTGCATGATCTACAGAAACTGTTGGGGTTGAGGGGACAGTCAAGAACAAGGGCATTTAAGAGGCTCAGCGAAACTGGAAATGGCATCGTGCTGGCTCTGGAACAGCCGCAACGGACTATGGAACTCGGGAGAATAATTTGTTTTCAACATAGGGGTTACTTTCACAATTGCCTCCAGCTGGCAGAAAATAGGAGTGAGTTTTAAAGCTGCAACCAAGGTGGAGTGGGTTCAATTCTCTGCACAAGACAACAGGAGGCTGACACTTGATAGTCATTGTAGCGGGAGGTTATTTAAAATTATTTATTTATGTAAGAGTATGCCAGTAAAGAGTTGTGACCTTACAAGTAATACCCCAGTCTTAGAAATAAGCACTGGTGTATTGTTATCATATAAATAGTCAGACTGTGAAAACCCTGGCCAGTTGGTAAGAAGTTGTACCAGGATTTAAGGCGTCTCCTCCCTGTGACTATCTTATGATTACTATATTCTAGGGGATAAGTAAAATGAACATTCACTGAAACCACAAATGGAAGAAGTGAATAAATCCTCAGGTACAGTTAAAATAGTTTAATAATTACACTAATATTCTGTTTCTACTAGTTGGAAAAGAGCATATACATATATATAAAAGTATTCACACAATTACTATTATTGTCTGTTTAGACTTCAAGATCTTGAATATTAAAGTTACTGCAATCTGCAATCACTGTTTTTAGTCTCTTGACTTTCCAATTAATTGTCATCAGTTGACTGAACTATGGATTTTCACTATTAGCTGTTTTATATATATTGTGGTGGTCAGTGTCCTAAGTGACACTTATCTGACTCTTGATCCTGCTGACACGGACTGTCCGTTGCATATATCAGTATCGGTAGACCCAGCACTAGGGATGCCGAAGACCAGTTGAAGTTCACTCGTTGGGGTCCTGCACGTTTGTGGGATTGCCTCTGATGAACAACACAGGTTTCTGATACTGGACAGTCTGGTTTGAGTTATTTCATGGAACCCTCAGACTCCAGATACTGACTGAAACTTATGGCGATTCGCTCACACTTCAGATAGATGTAGCGTAGTGGCGATTATCTGCCGTCCGTCCGTCTGTCTCAAACCTCTTTCGATGTGTGTCTCTCCAGTTTTACCGATACGCTTATATACGCATAGCGCGAGCGTATCGGAGGGTACTGACGTCACAGCTTAGAACTAGGCCTGAAAAATCTTTCCCGAACAGCGATTTCAGCCGATCTGTGCGTCGACTGAAATTTTGCCTTTCTCATTCTCGGCATATATAATATCCATATTGTTCCATCTTATCTTGTTTTATACAGTTGATAAATCTCTACCTTCTTATCCATGTAATTTCCCAAACTGTTATTTGTTGATTTTAGTATTTAGTACAGAAGTGGGTTTACTAGTGTTTCAGCGTAACTGTGGGCAGCCGTAATACGCATATATCTCCGTAAATGATAATTTCCTACCGTTTCTTCTATTATGCAGTTATACATAATCCTTTCCTGGACCACAATGTGAAATCCTTTTCATAATGGTTCCCTTCTGCTTTTATATATCCTTGGCGATTTCCTCTGTCTGATACACATTTCGCTGATATGCCGCCATTTTGAAAGCGGTCAATCGATCGTTGACGGGTTTATAAATCTACATGAACACGTTTGCAATGACTTGAAACCAATTTAGCGACATAGCTCCCCCATATTTTAAGCTGGATGATATCTAGCTTAACTATTGGGTACAAGACAATTGCAAATCGACCATTCCGAGGTCAGTTTTCCTTCCTTCTATCTTGCTCTAACTCTGTGGGATGGCGACTGAGAAAATCCGCACGCTCCTTCTGTTTTCCAGGAATATATTCATCCCTTACTATCTCTCTTTTTCCCGTTCGGCTTTTCATCCAGGCCCTTACTGCTGGTGAAACGGGGTCGGTAGCTTTCCCTTGAAGTTTACCGCCCTCTTTCCGTGGATAGTTGGTTGTGGTTTTCCGTCGCAAATCCGTAGGTGTTTGATTTTCGCTACATGATTTGTTCCTTTTTTCCAGCGCATGGGGTTCAGACTGCAATTGACCCTGTGTGGGATGTTTCCTTTCCCCTCCAGTGCAAATCTCGGAAGTACCCATGATTGCTGGTTTTCTTGTAGACTTTTGATGAAGACTCTTCCGTCGACTTTCTGAATCTACATGGGTGCACTCTGGACAGGAATTTACATACCGATTAATGTCTTCCGTAATGCCCGGCCAGTAGTACTGGGTGGCTACTCTTTGTTTTGTGGCACCATTACCCAGGTGTTCACTCAAAGTTGTTATGTGCCCCCAGCCCATAACCTTATTTCTATAGGTGGATGGCACAACAATTTGACCATGACTTTTCGTCCCTCTGCCAGCTTTCCTGTGCAAGAGTCCATGTTCCCTAAAGAAATGTCCTTTCCTTGGAGTGTTATGAGTTTTTGACAATTTTCCAAAACAAGGCTTCAATGTGCTGTCTGCTTCTTGAGCCCATTTCATTTCAGTCGAATGAAATTTTAATTTGGTGTACCTCTCTATGTTCCTGGAGTCAGACCTGGTCTGGATTCCTGCCATAACCATAGGTTTTACAGGGTCTCCCAAGAAAACATATCTACGCCCCAACATCAGGGGGTAAAAGGGATCATCTATCACAGCTGCATTTATCTCCCCTTCCACATAGCGACAACTGACATGAATCTTTGCTATGGGTAAAGTAAGGGGTGATGTTCCTTTTAGTGGCCCTTGAATATCTACTGTTTCTGTGGTGATTTGTTCAGGGCACACCAGAGATGCACACACAACTGCGTCATAGGACAAACCTGTGTCATACATTCCTGTGACTTGTTTGCCATTCACAGTCACTATCTCCTGTGTAGGTGGGTGATGGTGGCTATTCTGACTCACAGTCAGTTCCTTCCTATCAGAAGCTCTCACCTGTAGACATGCAGCATGATGAAGGGGTTTTTTCCTCCCACATTCATCAGTGTTGTGGCTGCTCATCTTACAAAATTTGCACCACTTATCTCCCTATTTATAGGGTTTACTTTCCTGAGTCTGAGGGTTTTTGTCCTTATTATCAAATCTTGGCTTATTTCTGTATGGATGATCCTTCTGGTCAAACTGGGTATTCTGCGGTGGTGGCTTATATCCTTCTACCTGCTTTCTTTTTGTTCCTACCAATTCAGTTTGAGCTGCTTGGTATCTCTCTGCACATTTCAAAATGTCTTCCAGCCTCTCTGCTCCTTGTTCCATAAGGAATTTCCTCATTTCTTGAGGCATGGAATCTTTCACTTGCTCTAACATAACCATTTCTTTCAGATCCTCATAGGTTTTCTGATACTTACCTAAACTACTCCATTTCAACAAATACGTTTCTAGTCTAGCTGAGAACTGGTTATATGTTTCTCCAGGTAGAGGTTTAGAAGTTCTAAATTTCTTCCTATAGGCCTCTGAGTTCTTTTCATACCGAATAAGTAAGGCTTGCTTTAGGATTTCATAATTCTCCTGATCTTCTTTGGGGAGTTTCAGGAACACATCATATGCAATACCTCTCAATCCCTGAGATAACTTTAAACTCCATTTCTCCTTTTCCAGTCCATATGTAGAGGCTAGCCTTTCATACCTATCTAGGTACGACTCAGTTGCGTCCTCCTTTTCAATAAATGGATCTAGGTGGAAACTCATGGCTCCATTTGCCATGTTCTGAAAAGAGCTATTCTCAGAATGAGGTGAGCTATTACCATGGGTGCTAGTCCCAGCCTGAAGTTCAAGTCCAAGCTGTCTCATTTTCAGCTCATGGTATCTCTCTGCTTGTAACTTCCTTTCTTCTCTCTCAGCCTCTGCTTGTAGCCTCCTTTCTTCTCTCTCAGCCTGTAATTTCTTGGCTTCTCTCTCTGCTTCTAATTGCTTTGCTTCTCTCTCGGTGTACTTTTCACATTCTGTCGTGACATACCGGATCAGAGCGTCACCATCCATGCCAAGCTCTTTTCCCACCTGCAGTGTAGCAGACCTAAATTTGACCAAGTCAGCCATGATGTATCTGTAGTCTAGTAGGGCAAGTGATCTTACTCAAACTAATTTACTACAATATAATTAACTTAGTTAAATTAAAGTTAATTAAACTGACTTCACCATATATGAAACAGCTTTCTTTATCTGTACTCAATGGTACTCCTACAAAAATTTTTTTTTATATTTTATTCCTACTATGTTTACTCTTTCCAAAAAAATTTACAAAAAAAAAAAATTTCCTACACAGCAGAAACAGAAAGTTGGCTCTGGAATATCAAAGATATCCCGCAGACGAGCCCCCACTGTAGCGGGAAGTTATTTAAAATTATTTATTTATGTAAGAGTATGCCAGTAAAGAGTTCTGACCTTACAAGTAATACCCCAGTCTTAGAAATAAGCACTGGTGTATTGTTATCATATAAATAGTCAGACTGTGAAAACCCTGGCCAGTTGGTAAGAAGTTGTACCAGGATTTAAGGCGTCTCCTCCCTGTGACTATCTTATGATTACTATATTCTAGGGGATAAGTAAAATGAACATTCACTGAAACCACAAATGGAAGAAGTGAATAAATCCTCAGGTACAGTTAAAATAGTTTAATAATTACACTAATATTCTATTTCTACTAGTTGGAAAAGAGCATATACATATATATAAAAGTATTCACACAATTACTATTATTGTCTGTTTAGACTTCAAGATCTTGAATATTAAAGTTACTGCAATCTGCAATCACTGTTTTTAGTCTCTTGACTTTCCAATTAATTGTCATCAGTTGACTGAACTATGGATTTTCACTATTAGCTGTTTTATATATATTGTGGTGGTCAGTGTCCTAAGTGACACTTATCTGACTCTTGATCCTGCTGACACGGACTGTCCGTTGCATATATCAGTATCGGTAGACCCAGCACTAGGGATGCCGAAGACCAGTTGAAGTTCACTCGTTGGGGTCCTGCACGTTTGTGGGATTGCCTCTGATGAACAACACAGGTTTCTGATACTGGACAGTCTGGTTTGAGTTATTTCATGGAAACCTCAGACTCCAGATACTGACTGAAACTTATAGCGATTCGCTCACACTTCAGATAGATGTAGCGTAGTGGCGATTATCTGCCGTCCGTCCGTCTCAAACCTCTTTCGATGTGTGTCTCTCCAGTTTTACCGATACGCTTATATACGCATAGCGCGAGCGTATCGGAGGGTACTGACGTCACAGCTTAGAACTAGGCCTGAAAAATCTTTCCCGAACAGCGATTTCAGCCGATCTGTGCGTCGACTGAAATTTTGCCTTTCTCATTCTCGGCATATATAATATCCATATTGTTCCATCTTATCTTGTTTTATACAGTTGATAAATCTCTACCTTCTTATCCATGTAATTTCCCAAACTGTTATTTGTTGATTTTAGTATTTAGTACAGAAGTGGGTTTACTAGTGTTTCAGCGTAACTGTGGGCAGCCGTAATACGCATATATCTCCGTAAATGATAATTTCCTACCGTTTCTTCTATTATACAGTTATACATAATCCTTTCCTGGACCACAATGTGAAATCCTTTTCATAATGGTTCCCTTCTGCTTTTATATATCCTTGGCGATTTCCGCTGTCTGATACACATTTCGCTGATATGCCGCCATTTTGAAAGCGGTCAATCGATCGTTGACGGGTTTATAAATCTACATGAACACGTTTGCAATGACTTGAAACCAATTTTGCGACAGTCATGACGCAAGTGGGTCCACCCCCTTTAGAGTGTAAAGGAGATTAAGGGGACGAAACACTTGATCGTTGGGGGATGGGGGGGGGAACCGTTTCTGATGGTCATATTGCCTCCTGTTGTATCGCTCTGTATAGTTTCCTATCGTTATGATTATATCAAGCTGAGTTGGTTTACCTTCTTTTGCCTGTCTTTCGGCCTCTTCATTGCCAGGGGTGTTATAATGAGATGGGATCCACTGTTTCACAACTTTATTGAATCGCTGACTTTGTTTGCAGTATATTACTCTAAGTTCACTCAAGTTTCAGTTATTCTGACTCCTCAGCGCTGCAACTACTGACAGCGCATTTGTGAAGAAAAAACTATTTGTCTCTTAGTTTTTTCCTCTGCCATTAGGACTCTGCGTTGGCACTGAAGTTAATTGAGAATATTCCTGTTGCCACTGACAACTTTTATGGGTGTGGCTCCTACTATTCAACATCGCATGACATCTCTTATATACATAAATACGTCACACTGAGTCATTCAATCTGCCATCAATGGTACCTATACCTTGTAGCGGTATGGCAGCTTGTGTACCCTGACAATCCCCAGAGCTATGTCAGTGAGAGTTTCACTCCTTGTAGGTTCAACCAAGCTGGACTGGTCTACGTGGGTAGGGTCAGACAAAAGCTGGTACCCTGGTCCTCCAGGTTGGGGGTTTTAGCACAGGGCCGACACCCCTGTCCGTGTAAAAAATCGCACATAAAACAGCAATAAATGAAAAAACTTTGATGCGGGACAGACATCCGGAGTCTCAGGCTCGTATGACTGACAGTGGTGAAAGCCGAAAGGAAGCCACTGGCATGAAAACGGATGCCCAGACCGCAAAACACGAAACCAGAATTGGTTTTTGGAATGTCAGAACTATGAATGAGGCAGGAAAGCTGAGACAGATCACAGCAGAGATGAGGAATTACAAACCACATATCCTGGGAATAAGCGAGAGCAGATGGACAGGGACGGGGAGAATAAAAACAGCTACAGGGGAAACAGTACTTTATTCTGGTAGAGAGGGTGGTCAGCACAACGAAGGTGTAGCCATTATCCTTATGAAAGGATTGGAAAGGTCTCTACTGGAATGGAAACCCATTAACAACAGACTAATAAGAGCAAGACTGAGAGGGAGATTCACCAACATCACAATTATACAATGCTATGCACCAACAAACGACAGCGATGAAGAGATCAAGGACGAGTTCTATCAACAGGTACAAAAGGAAATGGAAACTGTACCCTGTATGATCTTATTATAGTAATGGGAGACCTAAATGCGAAAGTTGGAACACACAATAACTATAACGAAAGAGTAATTGGGAAATGCGGCAGTGGAACAGTAAATGAGAATGGGACAAATTAATAAGCTTCTGCAGTATTAACAACCTGGTCATTGGAGGAACACTTTTTCAACACAAAGAAGTGCACAAGTTAACATGGGAATCACCAAACGGACGAGACAAAAACCAGATAGATCACATAATGATCAATGGCAGATGGAGACATGCACTACAAGACGTGAAAGTAAGAAGAGGCGCAGATGTGGGAAGTGATCATCACCTAGTAGTAGCAAGACTGAAGGTGAAACTCAGAGCTGCTGGACTAGTTGCAGTCAAACAGAAAAGATATAACATCACGAAACTTAAGGACCCCTCACCAGAAAAGCGTTCGTGGTCGACGTAAAGAGACGATATCTGATTACCAAAAGCCAGGAAAGAACAGAGACCGACGATGTCGACCAGAAATTCAACACCATCTCAACAATATATAAAGAAAGCAGCAAGTCATGCTTGGGATTCCAGGAAAGAAAGAGCCAAGACTGGATAACACCAGAAACGCTAAACACCATAGCGAAGAGAAAGGAAATGAAAAGAAAGAAAACAGAAGCTAAGTCTCCCAGGTTAAAGGCAATATATAGTGAACAGTACAGTCAGCTGGACAAGGAAGTAAAACGTCAAACCCGTGCTAACAAAAGGACATTTCTGGATGACCTTGCAAGACAGGCAGAAGAGGCAGCACTGAGAAATGAACAAAGCACAGTTTATAAAATAACTAAAACTATCAGTGGAAAACGAGGTGCAAACAACATAACGTTAGTAAGAGACAAGCAAGGAAATCTCATCACCACAGCACAGGGGCTGGAAACAAGATGGGCAGAGCACTTCAGAGAAACACTGAATAAGGAACCACTAGAGACTCAGCTGAATGTTCCTGAGGCTGAAAGTGACTTAGACGTAAATACAGACATTCCACGAAAAGAAGAAATCATCACAGCTATCAAAGGGCTAAAAAATGGAAAAGCGCCTGGTCACGACAATCTAAATGCTGAGCTATTCAAGACAGACCCTGAACTAGCAGCAGAACTATTAGAACCACTATTTGCACAAGTCTGGGAAACTGAGACAACACCAACGGAGTGGAGTAAAGGAATAATTGTCAAATTGCCCAAGAAGGGCGACCTTGCAGACTGCAACAACTGGAGAGGAATTACCCTCCTCTTAGTTCCCAGCAAAATACTAGGCAGGATAATCATCCAGAGAATTTCAAGAGCAGTTGACCATAAACTGAGGAAAGAACAAGCGGGCTTAAGAAAGAACAGAAGATGTGCAGATCATATATTTGCCCCCAGGAACATTATAGAGCAGTGCTCAAAATGGCAGAGACAGCTGTACATTAACTTTGTTGATTTTGAAAAGGCTTTTGACAGCATACACAGGGACAGCCTATGGAAAATTCCGAGGGCTTATGGAATTCCCAGCCGCATTGTTTCCATCAAAAAAGCCTCTATTCTAACTTTACGTGCAGTGTTGGATCGAGTAATGTAACTTTCGAAGTGAAAACAGGGGTACGACAGGGATGCCCCTTATCAACAACATTATTTTTGACAGTCATAGATTGGGTGATGCGCCAGACAACAGAGGGCAGTCCAAGAGAAATTAGATGGACAACGTTTTCTACACTGGAAGATTTGGAATATGCAGATGACATTGCACTCCTCGCGTTTTCACATCAACACATTCAAGACAAAACCGATAGACTGAATAGGTATGGCCAGCAGGTTGGCCTGAGCATCAATTTGAAGAAGACAGAGGTCATGACACTAAATGTGGGCAATCCTGAGCCAATAACAGTAAGGAACCAGAAGTTAGAACAGACAGACACATTTACTTACCTAGGAAGCATAGTAACACCTGACGGCGGAACAAGCAAGGACATTAACAACAGAATGAATAAAGCGAGAACAGCCTTTGCTGTTCTCAACAACATTTGGAAGTCTTCCCAGTACAGCACAAACACCAAATTAAGACTGTATGAGAGCTGTGTACTTTCTGTGCTTCTCTATGGTGCGGAATAATGGAGAGTAACAGAGAAGGAAATGTCGAAACTGTCCTCCTTCCACACAATCTGCCTAAGGAAAATTCTCCGAATCTTTTGGCCAAACATCATCAGTAACCAAGAACTACTTATTCGGAGTAACCAGGAGGACATGCACACCATCATAGCTGGCAGACGCTGGAGTTGGGTTGGCCACATCCTTAGAAGGGACCCTGATACCATCACAAGAGCAGCTATGCTATGGACCCCCGAGGGAAAGCGAAAGAGAGGCCGACCAAAAACAACTTGGCGGAGAACTGTGGAAGCTGAGATGCAAAGAATGAACCACAGTTGGGGCACTGTACGAAGGATGGCCGCCGACCGAGCAAAGTGGAATCAATTTGTTGCTGCTCTACAAGACGCCACCAGGCGTGATGGCCGCTGACTGCTTTGACGGTTGGTGGTTATGGATCAAAGAAGAAGAAGAGTCATTAAATGAAAAGTAATTGAATTTTGACATAGTTAATTCTTCTTATCACTTGTAATCTCGCTCTCTCTCAACTTTGTAAAAACGTATGTACTCGGCTTAACCATAAACCCATAAATCCACTCCAAAATAACACTGAATTCCTCTCTATGCAGATCACATATTCACACTATATAATAAACATATAATGCCACTCTTTAATGAACAGCGAATTCCAATCTATAATAAACATATAATTCCATTCTTTAATAAGCAGTGAATTCGACTCAATAATAAACATATGATTTTGTTCTATACTAATAACAATTTCCACTCCATAATAAACACGTAATCTCACTCTACAATAAATATGTAATACCACTCTATAACAATCACAGATTTACAGTTTATAATAAACATATAATTCTTGTCTATAATAAACATATTATTTCACTCTATAACACAACACATGTATCAACTCTATAACAAAGATAAGATTCCACTTTGTATAATAAACATATACTTTCAATTTATAATAAACACATACTGTTTGTATATCTCTGTAGCGTTGATCAACAGTTAACAGTTGTCGTATGAAAATGTCTGTTGTCTAATCTCCGGAGGGTACTGGCCAGACTGGATATCTCCACGAAATGTTCTTGATATGTAGACTCATTATCTTGAGTATGTAATCGTGATTCATAAAATACACTTTGGAGTCTGATTCATAGAGTGCGCTTAAGAGTGTTGCACTTGGTATAAATATGAGATTCAACTTTTGAGCTCTTTAGCTTGACTTCGATGGAGCTGAACTTGATATGAGTAATCAACTGCGAGCTTTAGCTTGACTCCTGTAGTAAGCTTTCGAGTGATTTGAACTTGTTATAACTATGTATTGAACTTGTGCGCACGTGACGAAAAATGCTGCGTCCACCTTCTTGAGCGTGGGCGAGAAATATTCCTTTTTAAGTGAGGAACGAAGAATGTCCTATGGAAAATTGTGCTAGCCAAATGTCCGTTTTTTGATAACTTATTTCTGGTTAGACGTCAGACACGTAGCGTGTAGACTCAGACTTCTGATGGACTGAAGACACACAAAAGTCTTCGTAAGTTTTCACACTTAATATATATTGGTTGACTTTCATTTATTCTGCATCTCACTCTTGATCTCTATGAGTTCGATTCTAATGATGTTAAATATATTGTGCATGAGAGTGTGTGCGTATGGAAAACTATGATGATTATTCAACAAGCTAGATGAAGGTGAAGTTTGAACTATTAATTACTTCCTTTCAGCCTATCATCTTAGAGGAAAATCTTCTGATTTTATTAATCATTTTTGAGAAGAATTAATTGAAAAACTATCTTTCGCACCTTTAGCTGTGAGGTTAAGATGAATAAAGAATAATAAAAAAAGTATTAATAATCTGTTTAAGATTTACTAACCTTCTTTTCCCTTCTCAAAATCCTTTAAGAACACAATGAATTATTTATCCACACTGAATTAATTGCAGGCTATGCTTTAGGGATTTTTCTCTACACCACAATGTTAAAAAACTGAACTCCTCTCTCTAGCGAGGTGCGCGGTATATTATATCTCTAAAAGTCAAATGTGGGTCCCTTGGACCGGTGACGTACAACTCCGCCCATACAACCAATAGCTAAGAGTCACTCTGGTCACTCATTCCCAGGATCTCTCTTGTCCTCTGTCAGTCCAAAAGTGGGTGGGGCTATTCGCGACCAACTTTCGTTGCCGGGCTTGCATGACAAACAGGTGTTGAGATAATTGGCTGGCCAATGCAAACGTGTAACCCGCCTTCCAACTGTCATATCACTCTCTGTTTGTCTATCGCTCCGCTTATTGTGTTACATGGCGGTTGGTTTAAACATCATGAGAAGACTTCTTCACCTGGCCAAGCTGCGTCTCCCCGCGCCATTGTCCCAATGTGGTGACCCGTCGCTTGTATGGACAGCGGCCGAGCAATAAAGAGACTGATCTGTTGTGTCAGCCGCGCTGGCTTCAAAGTTAACAATAGTCCACAGAAATTGTGCCATGCCCAGATGTCTGATTTTGATAAAACCAGATGTGTTTCATCAGATTTATCACGAGGCAATGTGGACTTCAAAAGATAATGCCAGGTAGAGGTCGAAATGAAATCACGAGTAATAAAGATTACAGTTTACAGCCGTGATTAAAAAGATTACGTGAAAGAGCCTACGTGGAATGAAAAGAGCACAAATGTGGGAGAAAATAAAATAAGAGAGATAGGAAAAGATAGAGCGATAAGGCTTTGGCGCTTGTTTATCACAATCACGACGTAGTTTGGCATCTTAGGTGCGTCACTATACGGAATTATCTTCACCTACGTCCTAGCATGTATGTGATTAACATCTACGGTACCAACATGTACAACAACTACTAACTGGCTCTTCTGTGAATGAAAGAGCACATATACACATCTAGTAATACATCAGCTCGCAAAATCGAAATACACACAGTTCCGTCCCAAACCGTTTATTATACAGCTCCACTACGGAAAAACTCTTTACAGCTCAGTGCAATAACCTAATCTACCACACAGTAAAAACATATTTACTGACATGACTATAACCTCTTTGAATAAACAATAATCATACCAGGTGAACATATTTTCCACAAAACAGCACCCACAATGTCCTCTTGAACCCGGCACCCTTTATTGCACCTATCGATCTGATTAATCCGCAACCGGACATATCTGGTCATGTTCCCCCGTGAACTACAATTCACAGAAAACTGAGCTCAGCGTTCATCTGCTCTGTTTTTGCCTTCTATGCTCCCTGAGAAACACGGCGGCTCACTGTTGTCGCAAGACATGCCGTGACCACTGTTGCGTGCATATTTTGACGCACATATTACAAAAATCGATATGGCTATTTAATATGGGAAAAATATAGACATTCATTCATTTGTGTATGAGAATGCTGTCTATGGGGAAAGCGAGATAATCCATGTTTGATTCACACTTTTGATTATAGGAGTAATCGTTCTTGATATTGATCCGGCGCACGGATATTGCTCTTATATTTGTACTTATTTTTAGGGCCAGAAAATAGATTAATTTGCTTATTATGTTTATGGCCTGAATTCATATGTATTACATATTATTAGTACAAGTAGAATCAGTCCTATATTGTATATTTTGGATGGGTAGGCGGGACTAGATTCTTATTATTCCGGTCTAGCGGAAGTATGAGTTGTCTTGACAAGTCGTGATGAGTTCCGATGTACCGTGATAATGGCGGGTACGCACTTTTCAAAGGGCTGGTAGATTCTTAAGGAAATATGATTCATGAAGTGGTTTTCTTCTAAAGGAGATGGTATCTCTACTATAGTTTATGTTAGAGACTCTCCTAAGGTACGGTACAATGTATAATTCGGACTCCATGTATTGCCAGACCCTATTTTGATGATCTCATCTCGATTCGACCTAGATGGAACATTGTGCTTCGTATCGCTAGGGTCGTGTTTTGTATCGACGAAGATGACAGACTTTCCTACAGCGGTTATGGCTACGTGAATTAACCTGATCACCGTAGAGCTGTATGGAAACATTTATGAAATCATTTATATATCCATTATAAATTAACTCTGGCTTATATTCTCCTTCCTATGAATGAGTGAACGACAACTCAGGGAGGCGGCCATGTTAGATTTCGGTCATCATATGTTTTGATCACTGCCAAGAGAACAGATTATTTATCCTATTATCGGACAGTGACAGGGAGATCTCAATCTTGCTAGAAACCCCCCTTTCGTGGTTTCATGATATATACTACAAAACTATGGACGTCAAGTAACTTTAGTTATTTACCGATCTGCCTTCACTGACGCGTTTAGTCAGATAGGGGATGCGGCCATAATGTATCATGACATTGAACTTTTGATGTACTGCCCATTATTTCTGAATGTGTCATGACTTCAGATCTGCTATGTATACCTACAAGTTGATATGTCAACATACCATGATGTACTCGTATGTCCCAGTGTGTACGTCTGAATAAATTGAGTAAACAAAGATTCCAGCAGTCTGCATTGGTGCCTTGTAGACACAAGTGTATGAGTGGTTATATTGGTCAGCACACGAACAGTACACCATTCGCGGTATCACACTCTACACTTCTACTCCATACATACACCATCCTGCGTCGGTTGAAGTGACCAAGTTTAGGGCCTGCTTCCCCTGGAGCCTTTGCCTTCCCTAACTCAGGACTAGGGTGAGTTACTCATTTACAGCTGGGTAGACTGGAGCATGCCTGATCTCAACAACACACCACTCTTCCTTACAGAGCATACAGACTGACACTTTACAGATTGGGAAATAAACAAATAAAGAAGAAAGACACTTTTACAGTGGCGAGCCAGATTCCTGGGTCCAGCTTACGCAGTTTTGTGTTGAGAATCACAGTTTACAGCTGAAAGAACATTTGTTTGACCACATCAACACCAGTAGGACAGCTATACAGTCGATGTCAGCTTGACCTGTATTACCGATAGGATGCTGTATCTAGGTCAGCGCTTGTTGACAGTTTTTCGCTGTACAGACAGTATTACACAGGACAGTGGTATCAAGTGTAGAAAATATCTGGAGCAGTATTGTTGACATTTCTCAACGTACAGAAGAATCACAGTGTTGTTGAACATAAAGTGCATAGTTCATCGTTGGATCTTCATATGCTCAAAAGAGAAAAATTGACAGTGTAATAGTTTAGAATTAAATCTATTACTCAATAAAGTGGCAAGTTATTAGAATTAAAATAAACTGTGCCTGCTTTACAACACCATACCTGCAACACATTCCATTCATGACATAAATTATATTGTATGCTATATGCTATTTATGCTTACATGTTATTTGTTTATATGTGTAGGTGTTTATATGTTGCGGGCCTGGATGGGAGGTGACTAGAACAGGAAATACCGAGTGATATTGGTCTTGTTCTGGCGTTCTATAGGGAGCAATTTCTTAATTGAAATTTGCATGCAACATAGTTTGCAAATATTTGGTTAGTTGTGACGACTGTTTCATATTTGTATTTGTAACATTTTTTCTGTTCTTTATTTTTGTTTGATTTGTTTGTATAATTGTAGGTCTCATCTTTCCTTTCATTTCAGTTTTTTACACCCTTATGTTTATACACTGTGGCGTTATTTGTCTTGTTATATTATGGCAGTTATCATCACGGTTTCTGTGATCATTTTTTTCATTTCTCCTATTTAATTTAATTTGATCTCTGCAAATGTGTTCATATTGTCTTTTCTTGTTTGTCCTTTGTAATGTCTTTAGTTGACATATGACATAGGAGTTATAGTGGTATACACTGATAGTATAGTACAGATCAGTACTTTATGATTATTTTCCACAGGTACCGAAGTGATCTTTGATTACATTGAGATATACAAGACCTTTGTAAGGCTTGTCTCCCACAGTATTTGAGATACAGTTATTGTTGTCCATAGGTACTCAAGTTATCATTGGTTATTATAAACCATACAAGTTTGGACTAAGACTAAGTCTATGGTATAGACTTGTCTCCCATTAACGTGAAAGAGGGTAATTTATTTACTTTTTCAGGTTTCTGATTTAAGAAGACAATATGTCTACATTAGATTATTTTATTGCACAAGGAAAATCTCTTGATAAGACTAGAAAAGACTTAGAACAATGGGCTGTTGCTCAATATGACAAAGCATTAGCTGCAGAAGAGAAAAAAATTGCTGCTGCTGCTGAAGAGAGAAAGGCTGCTGCTGAGGGAAAAAATGCTGCGGCCGAGGAGAGAAAACTTCAAGTAGAAGAAAAAAAAGCTGCTGCAGAAGAAAGGAAAGCTCTAGCTGAAGAAAAAAGATTAGAAAAAGAAGCTGATACTGCTGCTGAACTTAAGAAATTGCAGATGCAAGTGGAGGAAAGGAGATTTCATGCAGAACAGAAGAAATTAGAAGCTGATGCAGAACAGAAAAAATTAGAAGCTGCTGCAGAACAGAAAAAATTAGAAGCTGCTGCAGAACAGAAAAAATTAGAAGTTGCTGCTGCTGCAGAACAGAAAAAATTAGAAGCTGCTGCAGAACAGAAAAAATTAGAAGTTGCTGCTGCTGCAGAACAGAAAAAATTAGAAGCTGCTGCAGAACAGAGAAGATTAGATAGAGAAGCTGAAGAGAGAAAAGCAATAAGAGAACATGAGTTTGAATTAGAGAAATTAAAATTGACATGTATGAGTAATGTTAATCAGGCATCTGGTGGTAATGGTAAACCCTTTGTGTACAAGGTCAAGGTACCAGCGTTTAACCCTACCAGTGATGACATAACATTTTGGCTTTCTAGATTTGAACGGGCTTGTCGATCTCATAATGTTGACAAATCACAGTATGTGAATCAGTTGTCTGAAAATCTAAAAGGGGAGTCTCTGAGTAAGTTATATTTTGTTGAAGAGGCCGACAAAGATAATTATGATGCTGTTAGGGCAGCTTTGATAAAGAGATATCAGCTGTCTGAGGAAGGCTATCGTCTTTTGTTTAAAACAATGAGACCTGAGGTAGGTGTAGAATTCTCAGAATTCATCTCAAAAGCACGAATTACACTTTCACGATGGATTGAATTATCCAAAACAGAGAAAACATTTGATGGTCTTACGGATTTATTGCTAAGAGACAAGGTCATGTCTTCTGTAAATAAATCATTCCTAGAGTTCTTACATGAGCGTAAACCTAGTACATTAAAGCAAATGGAAGAATATTGTGACCAGTATGCCACGGCACACCCTGACATGATTCTTAGTATCTCTAACATTAAAGAGAGTATGCCAGTTGCTTCGGCAACAGAATATAATCAGAATTACTCACACAAATTCCAAGGAGCTAAAAATAAATTTGATAAAAAAGTTAATTGGAATAAATATCAAAACCAAGATAACCACTCAAATCAGGGTTCTTCTTTGAAGAACTGGAATCGGGCTGATAGTCCTCGACACGCGAGGGGTACCCATAATGTTAGAAATTCTCGAAAGGGGAGTAGCTATAGGAACTACCCAAGTGCTTCATGGAGACAAAAGAAACAATATTACAGGGATACTCAATATAATGAGCATGATGATTATGATCATGAATGTTATGATTCAAACCCAAATAGGGGTTATAACAGAGGCAATAATAATTATAGAGACAATTATAACCGAGGTAGATCACAACACAAAAGACATGGTAAATCGTATTACCAGGCTAACTCTGCACAACAGGAGTTCCACGACACGGATAATCAGAATAATGATAAAAAAGACTCCAATAGTGTAGCAAATCCCGCTTTCGATTTTGCTAGAGCATCTGAGTGTTCGCAATGCAAAACATTATTCGATCCAACCACACAGTTTCTACTTTAAGCTGCGGTCACCCGCTTCCCGCTCTCCATGCGTCAATTGCGCATAATGGAAGGGGTGCTCTTGTCTTTAATAGGGGCCTAATAGATGGTACTCCGGTATCAATTCTTTTCGATTCGGGGTGCACTACCATTGGAGTGAGGCAATCACTCGTAAATCCTTCTCGAGCTACAGGCAATATAGTCAAATGTGTAACATTTGGTGGCACATTGGAGAAGTACTCCACTGCCATTATCAATATTGCTACGCCTTTCTTTACAGGAGAGGTGCAAGCATGTCTCTTGCCGAAACCGATCGCTGATCTTATCATCGGTCGCATTCATGGAGTGAAAGAATGCACTCCACAGCAAATTTCTAATTGGGAAAATGTTAATATGCAATCTGCTAATGCAGTAATCACTAGGGCTCAAGCTCTTAATATGCCACAATCTTCACATTCTGAAGATAATGATGCGCAGATCCAAGATGATCCCTTGGAGATTTCCCACGATTCCTTTATCAAACAGCAGGAAGATGATCCTACTCTAAAGAAATTCTTTACTCTGGCAACAAAAGGTGATCCGAATAAGGATACAAATCGTAAATCTTGGATTACGATGAAGAATGGCGTACTTGTACGTATGGTACAAGACTCCGCTAAGTCCATTCATTCTCAAATCCTTGTGCCTAAAAATATGAGAGTTAAAATCTTACAGCACGCTCATGATTCGCAGTGTGCTGGACATATGGGTTTTTCCCGTACTAAAGCTAGAGTTCTTCAATCTTTCTTTTGGCCTGCTGTGAATAAGGACATACGAATCTATTGTCGATCTTGTAAAGTATGTCAAGAGATTAAATCCAGAGGTCCACGCCATGATGCACCTATTCAGGATGCAGACATTCCCATTCGGCCATTTCAAAAAATGGCGATAGACATCATTGGTCCATTTAAGATAAAGTTTGCTAGAGGACACCAATTTATTTTGACGTGTGTTGATATGTGCACACGTTGGCCGGAGGCTGTTCCTCTAAAGAGCATAACTACTGCTGATGTCGCAGATGCTCTTTGGTTAATATTTTCTCGTCTGGGGTTTCCAGCAGAAATATTATCCGACCATGGTACCCAACTCATATCGGATACCATGTCTCAAGTAATGTCGACTCTGAAGATAGAGAGATCGCTGAGTAGTATTTATCATCCTATGTCCAATGGGATGGTGGAACGTTTGAATAGAACTCTGAAAAACCTACTAGGTAAGATAACAGAAGATCATCCTCAGGATTGGGATAGGGTTTTACCCGCGGCTCTCTTTGCATATAGAGAGGTCGCCAACGAACATACAGGATTTTCTCCCTTTGAACTTGTCTTTGGCGCGAAACCGCGAGGTCCTATGTCCTTACTTCATGATCTTATAACTGCTGATAATATTGTCGATGACACAAAATCCTCTTATGAATATGTCATCGCACTTAGACACAAGATTATTGAAGCATGCAAGTTGGCAACTGCTTCTTCTGAATTTGCGAAACAGAAGGCAAGGGAATTTGCCAATAAAAAGAGATGTTTGCGACAACTTTGTCCAGGTGACAAAGCATTTGTCTTGCTACCTTGTAGGGAAAATAGACTTCTCATTTCTTGGAAAGGTCCGTACGATATAATATCAAAAGTTTCCGATGTTGACTATATCGTCGATATTGACGGGAAGCGTAAAACCTTCCACATCAACATGCTCACGGAATTCCATGAACGTCCTGATTATTTACAACCTGTTTTCCAGGCAACGGACGATTTTCCAGTCCAACATGGACAGTACTCATCTCTGTCAGTAATACAGGATGAGGAAACGAGTTTCTCGGATGTAAATTTACCTTTTCCACTGATTCCTCTTCACTCTAATGAATCATGGAAAGATGTTGCAATTTCTCCAGAATTATCTCCAGGAGAGCAGAAACAAGTTTCTACTATGTTAGAACAATTTCAGGATGTCCTTACTGACATTCCTGGTCAAACTGATGTCATTCAACATGACATTATTCTTACTGACCATAGTCCTATAAGAGTCAGACCGTATCATATCCCGATACATTTTCAAGCACAGGTAGAGAAAGAGTTAGATGAGATGATAGAGTTAAAAATTATTGAACCATCCACATCAGCATATTCTTCGCCGATGGTTATAGTACGAAAAAACGACAATAACATACGTCTTTGCGTGGATTATCGCAAATTGAACCAAGTGACTAAATTTGATGCTGAACCTATGCCTTTGCTAGAAGAGCTACTTACGAGACTATCGAATTCTCATTTCTTTACTAAACTCGATTTGTCTAAGGGATATTGGCAAGTTCCATTATCCGAACACGCCAAACCGTTTACTGCTTTTTCGACGCCTAGGGGTCTATTCCAATGGAATTTCATGCCTTTCGGTCTTATGAACGCCCCTGCAACATTTGTACGCATGATGCGTCGAATCCTATCTCATCGCTCAGATGTCATTGCGTATCTTGATGACATCTGTCTTTTCAGTGATACTTGGAACGATCACTATAATGGTATAAATGAACTATTGTCTATCTTACGCGAGCATAACCTGACAGCGAAACCATCGAAAGCATGTATTGGTTTTAGCGAAATATCTTTCTTAGGACACCGTGTTGGTCATGGGTTCCTAAAAACAGAAGACCATAATACAAGTAAGATACTTAACATTTCTATTCCTAAGACTAAAAAGCAAGTGCGAAGTCTCTTTGGTCTAATACAATTTTATGGACGATTCATTCCGAATCTGTCCTCCATTATGTCACCTCTTTCTTCCTTGCTAAAGAAAGGGTCTCCTAATGTAGTCCATTGGACTCAAGAATGTCAATCCTCTTTGGATAAGGTTAAAACTATGTTTTCTACTTCACCTATCCTAGTCTTGCCTTCTAAGGATAAGACATTTATTCTTCGTAGTGACGCTTCATCCACCGGGATTGGAGCGGCACTAATGCAAGAGTACTCTGGAACTCTGCATCCTGTGATGTATATTTCTCGGAAATTAAATGCCGCAGAGAAGAATTACTCGGTCCTAGACCGTGAATTATTGGCTATGGTTTGGTCAATCCTTAAACTGCAAAGATTTCTTCTGGGCGCGCATTTCATTGTGGAAACTGACCAGAAAGCTCTTACGGCTATTCAGAGTAAAAATCTGAAGAGCGCGAGATCAACGCGATACGCGATTGCTCTACAGCCATTTCATTTTTCGGTGCGAGCTATCCGTGGGTCCGAAAATGTGATGGCAGGTATTTTGTCTAGATGCCCACATGATTCATAACTGTTATACAACTTTGATACAGTTGTTTCTATGTTGAAATGTGTACACATATGTAATATATCATATATTGATTGTAACACTACTTAGCGGTTCATTGATATTTATTCACCGCTGAGCTTTCAATGTTTTTCGTCTTTGATGATCATGATGTTAAGATATCTTAGATGAAATTGATGTATAAACTAATGTGGAAATTGTGTCATTGCTAATATTGTAGTATGCGTTGGTGACACCTCTCTGGAAATATTAATACTTAGAGAAGTACCTTCTCTAAGGTCATAAAACTTATGCTTATCATCTGCGCATTGTTATTGGTGCGTTGTGAGCCTATTGTATGTTGCTCCTAGATGTGTTTCAAAAAAAAAAATGTACCATTTTTTTTTCCCGAGGGGTGTGGTAATCTGTTGCGTGCATATTTTGACGCACATATTACAAAAATCGATATGGCTATTTAATATGGGAAAAATATAGACATTCATTCATTTGTGTATGAGAATGCTGTCTATGGGGAAAGCGAGATAATCCATGTTTGATTCACACTTTTGATTATAGGAGTAATCGTTCTTGATATTGATCCGGCGCACGGATATTGCTCTTATATTTGTACTTATTTTTAGGGCCAGAAAATAGATTAATTTGCTTATTATGTTTATGGCCTGAATTCATATGTATTACATATTATTAGTACAAGTAGAATCAGTCCTATATTGTATATTTTGGATGGGTAGGCGGGACTAGATTCTTATTATTCCGGTCTAGCGGAAGTATGAGTTGTCTTGACAAGTCGTGATGAGTTCCGATGTACCGTGATAATGGCGGGTACGCACTTTTCAAAGGGCTGGTAGATTCTTAAGGAAATATGATTCATGAAGTGGTTTTCTTCTAAAGGAGATGGTATCTCTACTATAGTTTATGTTAGAGACTCTCCTAAGGTACGGTACAATGTATAATTCGGACTCCATGTATTGCCAGACCCTATTTTGATGATCTCATCTCGATTCGACCTAGATGGAACATTGTGCTTCGTATCGCTAGGGTCGTGTTTTGTATCGACGAAGATGACAGACTTTCCTACAGCGGTTATGGCTACGTGAATTAACCTGATCACCGTAGAGCTGTATGGAAACATTTATGAAATCATTTATATATCCATTATAAATTAACTCTGGCTTATATTCTCCTTCCTATGAATGAGTGAACGACAACTCAGGGAGGCGGCCATGTTAGATTTCGGTCATCATATGTTTTGATCACTGCCAAGAGAACAGATTATTTATCCTATTATCGGACAGTGACAGGGAGATCTCAATCTTGCTAGAAACCCCCCTTTCGTGGTTTCATGATATATACTACAAAACTATGGACGTCAAGTAACTTTAGTTATTTACCGATCTGCCTTCACTGACGCGTTTAGTCAGATAGGGGATGCGGCCATAATGTATCATGACATTGAACTTTTGATGTACTGCCCATTATTTCTGAATGTGTCATGACTTCAGATCTGCTATGTATACCTACAAGTTGATATGTCAACATACCATGATGTACTCGTATGTCCCAGTGTGTACGTCTGAATAAATTGAGTAAACAAAGATTCCAGCAGTCTGCATTGGTGCCTTGTAGACACAAGTGTATGAGTGGTTATATTGGTCAGCACACGAACAGTACACCATTCGCGGTATCACACTCTACACTTCTACTCCATACATACACCATCCTGCGTCGTTGAAGTGACCAAGTTTAGGGCCTGCTTCCCCTGGAGCCTTTGCCTTCCCTAACTCAGGACTAGGGTGAGTTACCCATTTACAGCTGGGTAGACTGGAGCATGCCTGATCTCAACAACACACCATTCTTCCTTACAGAGCATACAGACTGACACTTTACAGAGTGGGAAATAAACAAATAAAGAAGAAAGAATCTTTTACAACCACATGTATAGAAATGCTTATTTCTGTAAAGGTGTGTTTGAGGCTGTGTGACAGTAAGTCATATTCATTTGCCCATTTTTCTGTTCATCCTTTGCCTTATTTTCTACGGCAGTATTTTGCCAAACATTATCTCTTAGTCTAGGTGCACCTTTTTAAGATTAGACACGTTTCAAGGCAAAAACTACTCCTGGTATATTTGTCCTTTGAATGTGGACAATCAACGTTTAAATCAACATTGGGAGAACGTTAGTTCACCGAGCCCCTCGTTTACACATGACGGGCTATTGATAGATAAGCGAGTTGATTACTTCCGTCAAATCGGGTAGTTAACAAACGAATATTGTCGGATTAGAAAGGATTGATGGTTTAAATATAACTTATGTCTTATTTTGCAGGCATATTCGCACAAATCGCCAATCCTTATGTATGCTCTGATTATGACGATACTGGAGAATTAGGGCAGGTCATAAAACATAATTGTTTCCGGCGAGGTCAATAATTATACTACCCATATATGGCGATGTCAATAATTATAACGATGCGTAGGGGAAAATATCTATCTTCTATACACTAACATAATTACCGATGTATGTTACGTCGGTTGGTCTCACTCAAAATAGTAACTCGCGCCAGAAAAAAAAGTGCGCAACGCACGGTGTGCAACTTGCGTGGCGTGGGTGTTATATAAAACAAATACATTGGTTTTATTTTTTTTTAATTCTTTCACGAAATTAGTAGCGCTCGACAAAGAAAATAATAATAATAATAATAATAAATTCTTTAAGCACCAAACACGGCGCATAAGGCAGAAACCAGTGCTCTCCGGGTTGTACGTTGTGACGCCACTCCTCTTAGCTCTTGCACATTATTTAGGCCCAACGTTCTTCCTTCTCTTATTATTGTTCTTCTGAGTGTTTCTTTTGGTCTTCCTTTTTTCCTCTTACCCTCAGGAACCCAAGTGAGCGCCTGTAGTGGTATTCTGTTGTTTTGCATTCGTAGGACATGACCGATATATGACCATCGTCTTTTCCTTATATAGTCGGAGACATATTTCTGCCTAGAGTCTTCTCTTATTTGTCGATTAGTCTTGAATTCTTTCCAACTGATGTTCATGAGTTTTCTAAGACATTTGTTCTCGAATGTATTCAGCTTGTTCTCCAATGATTTTGTTATTTTCCAACTCTCACAGCCGTATGTTAACACTGAGATAACATTTTAATTAAACAGACGAAGCTTGGTATGTATATGTATATTCAATGATCGTAATTTCCAAATGTTAGATAATCTATTGAAGGCGCTAGCTGCCAAAGAAATTCTAGTATGGATTTCTCTTGTTGTGTCACCATCCTGAGTCATTTTACTGCCTAAATAATTGAAACTTTCAACTTTCTGTAGTTTTTCCCCGTTCAAGATGATATCAAAGATCTCGTTAGAAAAGTTCATAGCTTTAGTTTTAGAGGCATTTATTTGGAGACCTATTTTAACCGAGAGATGACACAAATTATTTACTGCTTCTTGGGATTGTCTGGGTGTTGAACTTAAGAATGCTAAATCATCTGCGAAATCCAGGTCCCCCAGGAATTTTCCATTTGTCCATTTTATACCTAATTGTTCATTGTGGGTATAGTTTCTCATAACCCAATCAATAGCTATTCCAAAAAGTAGTGGTGACATAATACAGCCTTGTTTCACCCCTGTTTCTACTGTAAACCATTCTGTATTCCCTTTATTTGTTCTAACACAACATCTTGAACACCTGACAAAGAAAAAGTGCGTAAAAATCAGTGTGCATGAGCCAATAACATTCCAAAGTGAATTGTATTTCTTCTTCTAGTTCTTCGTACACTCTCAGACGTCTACTTGAATGTTCTCAAAGAAAGCAGTAGTCAGTTTGAGGCCATTTGAATCCCCGTAAAGCTTTTCCACGAAAGGAGCTGGCGTCGGCCATATGCACTTTCTCTGTACCACATATAAGGGGCAACTTTGAAGCAGATGTTCAGCAGTCATTTTATCTGTGCCACAGTTACATTGATCGGTAGTTCCTATCTTGAGGTTGTTGAATAGATGGTATCTCAATCTGTTGTGGCCAGTGCGGAGTCTGAAGATTACCACTTGTTCTCTTCTGTGGAGCTGTATATATATATTTATATATATATTTTTGAACGGACAATCAAAGGAGTCCGTAGCCTTCACCGGACAATCAAAGAAGTCCGTAGCCTTCACCGGACAATCAAAGGAAACCGTAGCCTTCAACGGACAATCAAAGGAAACCGTAGCCTTCACCGGACAATCAAAGGAAACCGTAGCCTTCACCGGACAATCAAAGGAAACCGTAGCCTTCACCGGACAATCAAAGGATTCCATAGCCTTCACCGGACAATCAAAGGGGTTCATGGCACAAGAACCCCTGCTATAAGTGGACCACGTCCAGTGATGTCTACCCGTTCCACAAGGAATAAAAAGAAAGATGATAATGTCGATGAGTTTAGCGGTCATTGAATTACGGACCCTACTACCAACACATTCTGAAAATGTTTTCGTTGGTAAGGTTCCCTGTGATATGACAAATTACTTTAGGGATTCCTCGTAGGAAAAACAAGCTGGGAAACACCGAGTTCAGTGCCACAGGAAATATTTACGAGTACAGTAAAACACATTTTTACACTCTGGAGTTGGGAAATATTAAAATCTATTTTCAAGCTCAAAAGTCCGTGCTGAACTAGAAACATTCCATGCCCAGCAAGATGCAGTTTTATTAAAACAGCTAGCAGCGGAGTATGTAAGTAAAAAATAATTTTTTAAATAGAGATATAGCTTAAACAATTTTATCTAAAGCTTCGAAGAAGAACTAACTGTGGCCAGTATTATAGTGTAATTCCATACAAAATGTTATGTGAAAATGTGTTATTAAAATGAGATGTCAGTCGTTTGAGAACGCCTTCTTCAGTCGATTAAGTTCATTGTAATGCTACCGTTGAGATGTACTTCAAGTGTCCTTCAATGTTACACGTTGTTACTACCTTCACAGTCTTGAGTAACTACAGTTAAACATGCATCCAAGTCAAATATAAGAATAAAATAGAACTCTCGATAACAACGGATAAAGTAAATTAACCAACGAACATCTTTAAAATTATATGCATTTAATTCAAATCAGACATGAATCCACGTGGGAGCAGGTTATAACGGTCATTATAGCAATATCAATCCTGACAAGAAATACTAGCAGATCACAAAAGAAACAAGCTCCCTAACAATCGCCGCCCCCACCACCATCATAATCATCATATCAATAATCATCATCATCATGATCATAACAATAATCATCATCATCATCCCCACCACCACTACCATCATCATCATCATCAACATCATCATCATTATCATCATCATGATCATAACAATCCTCATCATCATCATTACCACCACCACCACCATAATCTTCATCATCACCATCATCATCATCATCATCACCATCATCATCATCACCACCACCACCACTACCACCATCAAAATCATCATCATGATCATAACAATAATCATGATCATCATCGCCACCATCACCACCATCATCATCATCATCACCACCACCACCATCATCATCACCACCACCCCCATCACCATCATCATCATCATCACCATCACCACCACTATCACCTTCATCATCATTACCACTTCCACCATCACCACCATCATCATCATGATCATAACAATAATCATCATCACCACCACCATCACCAACATCATCATCATCGTCATCATAACAATCATCATCATTATCATCATCACCACCACCACCACCATCATCATCATCATCATAACAATAATCATCATCATCATCGTTGTCGTCGTCACCATGAGCATTATCATCATCATCACCACAACCATCATCATCATCATCACCACAACCATCATCATCATCATCACCACAACCATCATCATCATCACCACAACATTCATCATCATCACGACAACCATCATCATCATTACCACAACCATCATCACCACAACCATCATCATCACCACAACCATCATCATCATCACCACAACCATCTATATCATCATCACCACAACCATCATCATCATCACCACAACCATCATCATCATCATCATCACCACAACCATCATCATCATCACCACAACCAACATCTTCATCACCACAACCATCATCATCATCATCACAACCATCATCATCACCACAACCATCATCATCATCATCACCACAACCATCATCATCATCATCACCACAACCATCATCATCATCATCACCACAACCATCATCATCATCATCACCACAACCATCATCATCATCATCACCACAACCATCACCATTATCATTGTTTTCCTGTTCACCCATCGCGGAGACTACAGCCACTAAAACATCTGACCTCCTGACAGGAAGCCTGCATTAAAGTACGTGTATGCTCTTGCGGCTGTAGTAATTTATTTTACTTGATGAGGCTGCAAGCCTCACGCACAATCTTATACTAGTCGCTTACTACTTTACAAGAGCCGAGGTAGCGCAGTGGTTAGCGCAGTGGTTAGTGCACTGGTTTCCTAGCTCAGTGGTCCATGGTTCGATCCCCAGTTGAGATGGGATTATTTAGACCGCAAACGGCTCCGGGTCGACCCAGCATCATGAATTGGGTACCAGAACAACTCTGGGAAGGTTAAGGCGGCCGGCGTGATGCTGACCACAACACCCCTAGTGTGCCGATGGTCAAGAAATACTGACCTAACACCGTATTCCCAATATGCCTCAATTGGCGTGTAACGGGATCCTTGACCTTTTATTACGTTACGACATTTCTAAGGAACCTGTAGTCCTATCTGTCTCCTCATGGAACCCCGGGAACAATTTCTGTCTGACGATAAAACATTTTACGAGAGAAGCAGACAACACTTTCTGAGATTGTTCAGAATGCGCACTGAATGATCTGTGTTCCCACTGTTCTACGTCGCAAGACTTTTTATTTCTTGCATACCGACATAAAAATTTAGTCATAAAAGCAAAAGGTTGATGTAATGATGGAATCATAAATCTGATCTTTTGACTTCTACACTTTCTCTCATTCCGTCATCCGCCTCCTCACAATAATCGCATTTGCATGCAAAGAAATAAAAACTCGTTGCATGCTGACTCTATGTACCTGACAAATATGTTCACTATGCTAGCACAAAAGATAGATGACAAGACTTTATTGCACGTGCACCAACACAATGTCCGTAAACAAGAATGACAGGATACACTGTTTTGCAACATTTGCAACATTTGCAACATTTGCAACATTCCAACGAGGAAGAAAGCCCAAATTGCACTCATTCACTCATTCAATACTTTTAGTTCCCTAAAGAGAACAGGCATTCACAAATTGTTATGTCCTTGAGTCCTGTGCCATCCGCTCAAAGTATTTCTATGTCTTTTTTATTCCTATAATTTCTGTCTCCAGTTCTCGTCTCCATAGTTCTCTCTCTTACCATGGGCATTCCAGAACAGGATCGTATTCTCAACAAGTTTTCTCAGGGTGTTTCTTATCGAACACCCGAGTCTTCTCACATCTTCTTCTATGGGTATTTGCTTGGCTTTTCCCCATCAGCACCACATCGGTGATATTATCACACCATTTCAATACCTTTATCCTACACTAGCTCGCCAATATATATTGTATAAACAAAAACACAGACACCCAATCTACAATAAGCACATACTGAATAAACAAAAACACAGACACCCATTCTATAATAAACCCGTACTGTATAAACAAAAACAAAGCCACCCACTCCATAATAAACACATAATGTATAAACAAAAACACAGACACCCACTCTATAATAAACACATACTGAATAAACAAAAACACAGACACCCACTCTATAATAAGAACATACTGTATAGCTGTATAAAACACATACTGTATAAACAAAAACAAATACATCCACTCTAAAATGAACACAATCTGTATATAGAAAAACTCATACTGTATACACAAAAACACATACATCCACTCTATAATTAACACATACTACATAAACAAAAAGAAAACACTCACTCTATAATAAACACATACCGTATAAACAAAATCACATACTGTATATACAAAAACACATACATCCACTCTATAATTAACACATACTAAATAAATAACAAAAAGACACCCACTCTATAAAAACATATGCTGTATAAACAAAAACACATACACCCACACTATAATAAACATATACTGTATAAACAAACATACATACTATATAAACAAAAACACATACTGTATAAACAAAAACACATACACCCACTCAATAATAAACATATACTGCATAACAACGCATACACCCACTCTGTAATAAACACACTATATAAACAAAAACACAGACACCCACTATGTAATAAACACATACTATATGAACAAAAACACATACACCCACTCTATAATAAACATATACTATAGAAACAAAAACACAAAAACCCACTCTATAATAAACACATACTGTATAAACAAAAACACGGACACCCACTCTAAAATAAACACATACTATATAAACAAAAACACTCACCCACTCTATTATAAACACATACTTCCAGTCTATAACAGATTTCCACTCAACATAATACACATTTAGGACATCAAAGTGTTCAGTACCGAAGATGAAACAGGTCATCGACGATGGCACAGGTTGGATGAGCTCAACACTAACCCAGATTGCTACAACGATAACAAAACCACTTCGCCATAAGTGCTCACAAAACAGGTAAACATGTCAGGCCTTGTACGGAGAAACAAAACAAAACTTCCGACAACATATAGATATCACTACATGGCATTGGGCCGAAGGACGAGAGCCCAAGCACCGCTGGATCAATAACAATAACAACAACAACAACAACAACATAACGTGTTTTACAAGATGAGGTTGCCAACCGCATGCACAACGTTACAACGACATACGTCTGCTATTATGTTATCATTGTTTTTATTTACGCTTCTTATGGAGCACGGAGCCACTACAGTTGCTGGTTCACTTGCAGGAAGCCTGCGCCAAGCATTTATATGCTCTTGTAGCGGAGATTTCTGTAGCGATTCGTTTTACATAACGAGGGTGTCAACTTTATGCGCAACCTCCATATTAGCCGCCGTGTACGACATGAGTCAGCTATTATATAGAATGACACAAATGCTAAACACAATTTTTTTTTCTTGAAACAATAATTCGTTGTATCTTTTTGTTTAAAGTGTATTTGTTTTTAATTAAAGATAATAAATTGTATCGCCATGTCTACAAGTCATTCTTCTAATTATTTGTGATATAAATTTTTTAGGCTGATCATAGTGACAACAGATATTCTCACATTCCAAATTTCGACAACATTACATCTTTAATTAAACCGAGCCTCCCCTGCACAGACTGAGATAAAGAAACAGATTGCCTTCCGGTTTAATCCACAAAAGCATTTCTTATTACATGTCAAAAGAGTGGGCTCTCGGACACCAACATTACATTCTGTTTCTCTGTAGTATTTCTTGTCACATGTCAAAAGAGTGGACTCTCAGGCACCAACATTGCATTCTGTTATTCCGTAGTGTTTCTTGTCACATGTCAAAAGAGTGGGCTCTCGGACACCTTTATTGCATTCTGTTTCTTTGAAGTATCTCTTGTCATGTGTCAAAAGAGTGGGCTCTCGGATTACAACACTGCATTCCGTTTCTCTGAAGTATTTCTTATCACATGTCAAAAGAGTGGTCTCAAAGACACCAATATTACAGTCTGTTTTTTTCTGAAGTATTTCTTGTGAATATTACCGCCTGACCTGTATCGTGTGATATGTTAGCATAACGCAGGTTACGATTATCTGCCAAATATTTGCGGATAAATAATTTAAATGACCCATCTTGAGACATATTTATTTATTTCCAAACATCCTTATCTATATAATATTTTGCAGTAAGAAACGAGGGGCATACTGTGCATTCCCGCCATCCAAGAGGTCTCTCCAAATATGTGTAGTGAAGTCTGAATCAATGTCTCACTGAATATTATACACCGCCAAAAACCCGTGTAAGTAACCAATCAATGACACGCCAGCTTAGTACACGTAGGGTCAGAGATATGTTAGGCCATTCAACATGGAGACAACAAAAGTGTAGATGTTGGAAATATTTCGGAAGGTAGTGTGAAAACATAGATGGAGTACCTCGTTAAAGAAGGACCAGGTTTGATAAAAGGGATGATTAGCTTTAGGCAGATATCTATATTTTCACTGGATGTGGTGTAGAGCAGAAGTTATTGTGAAAAGAAGACAGTGGAGCATGAACCATGTTGTGTTTTTCCCTGTTTCGGCTCCTCCAGTGAAAAGTCGGATAAACTAGGGAATAATATAGACATATCGATTGATAGAGTTTATTCATACGAGTAATAAAAACCTACGATGGAGGAAATCCGTTACGACATAAGGAAGCCAGAATTATTTTGGATTTTAGTAAGGCTTGCCTTGCCCAAATCTACACATTTTGCGTGAATGCAAAATACTTTGGCCTAGATGCTTTCCGATACGGTGGCATGTGACCTATATATAGCGAGAAGGAACGAAAGGCGGACACACTTGCTTCGAAACTCAAAAACTGCAGACACGGAGAGCAGCATCTGCCCTAAGCTTCATTCCAATCTGCATATGTGTGAGCAGACAGTTATAGTTCTTGAAAGCCTGTCTGTCTGAGGGTACTGGGTGTTAGGTGTTAATCTCAGCAATTCCTGAAGATAAATCGTGTTATTTATGATTTACTCTGTCACTTATGGTTAACCCCAGCTTGCATGAACTGTCTCACTATACCTCCTGTCAGGATAGGGTGATAGTAGGACGATACTTCCTAGGAAATATTATATTTCTGGTTATATCCTGCCCTGAGTGTCATAAAAAATCATGTAAAGATATAGTCAGCACCTGAATGGCCGTGTTGTACCGGTGCTTTACTTTGAAAAACTGAGGCCACAATGTTGTCATATTAACTGATTGGGAAACCCGCAGCTGTGGGATTTTCGTAAGTCATCTTATGCTGCATGAGTCCTAAATGGGAGCTTCAAAAGATAAGTGGCTCATATTTGGGCTGCATCAAATTACATATAGTGCCACACCTGGCAGAACCTTATATGATGAAATTTAGTCTGGTGGTGTAAACCAAGAGAATAAAAACAGTCATTATCAGTCTATTTGACATTCTAATTAAATAAAATTAAAGGAATAATTCAATACTAGTACAAGTGAGAGACAGATTGTAGTAACATTTATTTGTGGAACAGAGTTACTTAAAGGATCAAGATCACTGAAGACCGATTAACATTGATATTAAATTCAGTTAACTGTAAAATATTTCTTGTAATTAAACCATGTTTTTTTTTCTATTTGATTTTGAGTTCTATTTAAGTTTTCAAAGAATATCAAAGAAAAAAGATCATGTATATAAATACAATTACCAATTGTATCCTCAGTTGTGAGTGAATCATTTACATTGTTTCAAGTTACTTATTTGATAATTAATTAACCCTAGATAAGCTATAGTATTAGGTTGGTCTGGGAGAGGAAGCATCATAGATGACTGGGATTGCACATTACTTTTTCCCCCAGTAATCTATACAGCCTGACTTTAACCTTTAGCGTCGATACACCATTACTCTTTTCAGAGAATCGGGAATTTCTTTTAAGACCAGTCTCTTATCTGGCACTATCCTGGTATCATCTGATACACCTAATTGTCCATTATCTTACACACCTAATAACCTCTTTGTACACTAAGGGTCTCTGTCCCGGGATATCCTGGTTGATCTGAGCCAACTATCATCATTTTGTGCTGACCTGTAAGAAAAGATTGTTTTGGGACAGAAAATATTTTGTAGGATAGGTGAATAAAATAAATCAATTTTGAGTACCATTGAGTACGATAATATGTGTGGTATATGTAAGGTGAAAGCATTCGTTAATTAATTAATTAATTTAGTTAGTTAATTTGTTTGTTTAATAAGTTGAGTTTGGTTGCCTGCCACTTTATTACTATATAATCATGGCGGATTTGGTGAAATTTAGGTCAGCCACACTGCAGATGGGAAAGGAGCTTGGGTTGACTAGTGAGGCTTTGATCCAGTATTTTACGACTGCGATAAGTTCATGGAAAGAGAAGATAAGAGATTAGAAGCTGAGAGAGAAGAAAAGAGGCTGATGTTAGAAGCTGAGACTCAAGCCAAGAAATTAGCAGCTAAGGCTGAGGATAAGAGATTAGCAGCTGAGGCTGAGGAGAGGAGATTGGCTGCTGAAGCTGAGGAGAGGAAGTTACAAGCAGCGAGGGATCATGACTTGAAGATGAGGGAACAGGAACTTCATGCAACGTCTAATAATAAAGGTAGTAGTTCACGTCATTTGGACAGCAGCGCCAGTCACAGCACCACTAATGGCCCTATGAACTTCCACCAGGACCCATTCGTGGAAAAGGACGATGCCATTGAAGCATATCTAGACAGATGCGAATATTTGCCCACCACGTATGGTGTAGAGAAGGAGAAGTGGTGTTTGAAATTGTCGCAAGGATTACGAGAGATTGTGTACGATGGGTTTTTGAAACTCCCCAATGGTGATCAGGAAAACTATGAAGCCTTAAAGCGAGCATTGCTGGTTCATTATGAGCAAAATTCAGAGGCATATAGGAAGAAATTCCGAACTACAAAGTTGCTACCTGGAGAGACGTATCCCCAGTTCTCAGCAAGGCTGAAAACATATTTAGAGAAATGTAGTAGTCTGGGAAAGTTTCAAAAATCTTATGAGGATCTGGACGAAATGATCTTGATGGAGCAAGTAACAGAGTCCATGTCTCAAGAAATGAGGAATTTTCTCATTGAACATGGAGCAGAGAGGCTGGAAGACATTTTAAGAGTGGCTGAGAGATATCAAGCTGTTCAAACGGAAAAATCTGGTTCAAAGACGAAACCAGAGGGATTTAAACATTCCTTAAATCAAAACAGGTCTGAGCAAAGGGACCATACAATCAAATACAAACAAAGTTATGATGAGCCAGGGATATGACCATAAGGATAAGAGCCCTCAATTTCAGGATAAGAAACCCTACAAAAGGGAAGAAAAGTGGTGTAAAATTTGTAAAATGAATAATCACAACACTTGGGTATGTAGAAAGAAAAACCCTCCTCATCATGCTGCCTGTCTTGCAACAGGGAAAAAGGGAAGGAATGAACTGACTGTGGGTCATAATAGCCTCCATCGTCCCCCTGTCTGTGAGGAAGTGACATGTAACGCACTAAAATAATGTACTGATATGATTGGACTTCGACTCGGTCGTGAGTTCTACTCTATTGTACCCTGATCAATATACCACAGAAACAGTGGAGATACAAGGGGCAACCAAGGAGATAGCAACCATGACACTTCCCATAGCAAGGATAAATGTGAGAACCCGCTATGTGGAGGGAGTGATAAGAGCAGCAGTGATTGATGAACCTATCTACCCTCTGATATTGGGTTGCAGATATGTGTTTTTGAGAGACCCGAAAAAACCTGTAGTCATGGCAGCAGTCCAGACCAGGTCTAGCGCTAGGAGGGAGGAGGAAAGTCCAATAAACACTCCTCCAGAGGAGATGAAGAGGGCTCAGGTTCAAGATAGCTCATAATAGTCTTGTTTTGGCGAATTGCCAAAAACCCATAACCCCCAACTATAGGCGAGTTTTACACGAAGAAGGAATTGCTATGCAGAAAAGCTGGAAGAGGACCCAATGGGCATGGACAGCTAGTAGTACCTTCTTCTTATAGGAAAACGGTTATAGAGTTAGGACATGCCATACCATTTAGTGGACACATGGGTATTAGTGCCACTTGACAACGGATAGCGTGTCAATATTTCTGACCAGGAATTACGGAAGACATTAAAAGATATCTGAAATCCTGTCCAGAATGCCAGCGTGTAGCTCCAAAGCATTGGACGGCACCTGCAACTCTAGGAGAAATGCATATCATGAGGACTCCATTTGAAAGTGTTGCTGTGGATATTGTTGGACCTCTCACTAGGACCAAGAGGAGGAATAGTTACATTTTAACTCTGGTAGACACATGTTCTATGTGGGGAGAGGCAGTAGCCATGTCATCAATAGATTGGAAACACGTGGCAGAGGCACTTCTTACAATATTTACGAGGTTAAGTTTTCCCCACCAAATCTTGACTTACAATGGTTCTCAGTTCAAGGCGAACTAACTGAGGGAGGATTCAGGATCTTTCAAGCCAGGCATTATCATTGTAGACCATATCATGCTCAAGGGAATGGGCAGGTACAGCGGTTCAACGGGACGCTCATTTCTATCCTGCTGAAACTGACACATGAGAAACCTGATACTTGGGATCTCTACTTACCCGCTGCACTGTTTGCATACCGGAAAGTCCCACACAGTTCAACAGGGATGGCTCCGGCAACGTTGTTATTTGGCCGGCCCATCAAAGGTCCATTGGGAGCCTTATTGCAGACATGGACAGATGAGAAAGCAGAAGAGACTGTAACCTCATCATATCCGTATGTGAAGGAGTTGACATCTCGTCTTAAAACTGGCTGGAAACTAGCAAATGACACTCTTCATAAAACCAGAACAAAACATGCTGAATTTTTCAACAAGAAAGCTAAGGACAGAGAACTGGCTGTTGGAGAGAATATACTTCTTCTTTTACCCAGCAGTAACAACAAACTACAAATAGGATGGCAGGGCCCATATACTGTTTTAGATAAATTGTCTAGAACCAACTACACATAGACAAGAAAGGAAAGGAGAAAGTCTATCATGTTAATTTACCCAAGAAGTATTATGATAGAGCTGCATTAGAAAGTGCCCATCTCATGACCCTGGCCATAGCTACAGAAATGAAGAACGAACCTCTCACCTCAAATGAGCATCATATAAGATCCTGTGATACCCATGAGCAGGTACAAATCAGTAATCACCTGACGAAAGGACAGAGGGAGCAGATTCAGAAAGTTTTGGAAACTCATGCAGACGAGCTAACGGACAAACCGGGGAGCACAAACTTGCTAGAATATGATATGAAACTGTTAGACCCAACACCGATCTCCATGAAAACATATCCGATTCCCTTCGCAAAGGAACAAGCTTTAAAAGGAGAAATAGATTACTTGCTGAAGGAAAATATCATTTCTAAATCGGAATCGCCTTACAGAGCCAGTGTTGTTTTGTTGAGGAAAGCCACAGGTGAACACAGACTCTGTATTGATTATAGAAAATTGAATGCTGTAACAGAGTCCCAGGCAGATCCATTGCCAGATACAAATCAGCTGTTTTGCTAGGTTGAACAAGGCAAAATATTTTTCAAACGTGGATCTGAGTAAGGGATATTATCAGATTCCTGTTAAGCCTGAAATCAGACCATTACTGGCCTTTAGCACATCGGAGGGGCATTATGAGTTTAAAGTGTTGCCTTTTGATTTGAAAAATGCTCCGAGTGTGTTCTCCAGAATGATGAAAAAGTTACTAGATCATTTAAAAAACCCAGCTATAACCAATTTTATGGATGACATCCTCATGGTAACAGAAAAATTGGAGGAACACACATCATCTCTGGAAATGTTGCTGGATAGACTCAGAGAGGCAAACTTGACCGCTCGCGCTACTAAATGTTGTATTGGTTGCCAAGAGTTGGAATTCTTGGGGCATACTGTTTATCAGGGTAACATGACACCTGACCCCAAGAATCTGGAAAAATTACAGAGAGCACCTAGACCACAAACAAAGAAAGATGTAAGATCCTTTGTTTCACTGTGCGGCTTCCATCAGAAATATGCTAGGGATTTTAACAGTTTGAGTGCTCCTCTAACCTATTCGACGAAGAAAGGCAAACCGGACAAAGTTGAGTGGACAGCGGAATGTGAAACAGCATACACGGAATTAAAGCACAAACTCACAAGTAGGCCTATACTGAGACTTCCAGACCTTAATGAAGAATTTGGGGTTAGAACTGTTGCTGGCAGCATTGGGATAGGGGCTGCTTTATTGTAAAGATCTCAAGCGCAGCCAGGAGAATTGCACTCAGTTGCTTATGCCAGCCGCAAATTAAATTAGGCAGAGAGGAACTACTCAACTGTGGAGAGAGAATATTTGGCGTTGGTCTGGGCGATAAACAGATTCCAGGTGTTTCTTTATGGTAGACATTTCGTGGTTCAGTGTGACCATCAGCCAGTCGTTTTTCTCGCACAAACTCGGCATGGGAATGCAAAATTGTTGAAGTGGTCCCTTTTGATCCAGCATTATTCCTTTCCAATTGAATGTATCCATGGAACTCAGAATGTGGGGGTAGATTTCTTAAGTAGGCACCCAACTGATTGGAACCAGGAGAGAAAGAAGGAAGAATAGATTCCTACTGGATGATTGCCTCGTTATTGATCTCAGATTTGAAGCTCGAACAGATAGTTCACGCTTTAGAATTGGGGTTATCTGTAGTGAAGTCTGAATGTTATACACCGCCAAAAACCCATGTAAGAGGGGCGCTCAGAAAGTAATGCACCACATCGTTTTTCTCAGGAGCTGTTTATTCAAAAGGCATGAAATTTATACACAATATACATGGATACGTCATGTAAACATCGGTTTTATTCAACATAATCCCCATCAACCTGTACGGTTTTATGCCAGCGCGAAACAAGTGCATGTATTCCTAGCCCGTACCAGATTTTGTCTTGATCATGTAGCCATTTCTTCGCTGCATGAATCACTCCTTCATCATCTTCAAACCTTGTCCCACGGAGTGCATCTTTAAGTTGACCAAATAGATGAAAATCAGAGGGTGCCAAATCGGGACTATAGGGTGGATGGGGTAGTACAGTCCAACCCAATGTGGTGATTGCTTCCCGTGTTGCCAGACTTGTGTGAGGGCGCGCATTGTCGTGAAGGAGAAGCAGGTCTGCTGGATTCTTGTGCGGCCGAACTCTGCGAAAACGTTGATTGAGTTTATTCAATGTCTTAATGTAAGCTTGCGAATTGATTGTCTCTCCTCTTGGCACAACGTCCACAAGAATCACACCTTCAATGCCCCAAAAGACAGTGATCATGACCTTTCCAGTTGAAGGAATTGTCTTGAATTTCTTTCTTCTTGGTGATTGCGGATGAGGCCACTCCATTAACTTTCTTTTTTGTCTCAGGTTCAAAACGATGTGCCCAGGTTTCGTCACCTATAACGATCTTAGCCAAAAAGTTCTCTCCTTCAGCATTGAAACGCTCCAACAATTCAGAAGAAATGGCTTTCCTTTGCAATCGGTGGTCATTTGTGAGACTTCGAGGAACCCATCTTGCGCAAACCTTAGAAAATTCGAGAGTTTTTATAACTGTATTTGCACTACCAATGCTGACTGACAGCTGTAAGGCCAATTGTTGAGTAGTGATTTGCCCATCAGTAAGAATAATGCCCTCAGCGCATTTCAACATTTCTGCGTTGGTGGCTGTGGCAGGACGTCCACAGCGCGGCCGATCAAGCAGCTCCGTATCTCCACTTCCTGATTATTTGATTCTCTGAACCCAGCGACTGACTGTACTCCTGTCGACTGCAAAACTTCCATACACATCACATAGACGCTTGTGAATATTCACAACAGTTTCCTTCTCTGCAACGAGAAATTCTATCACAATTCGCTGTTTATAACGCATGTGGCTAACACGCTCCATTTCAACGATTTAGGGCAGCCGTATTATTTGGCCGGTTGCGGTGCAATTTGGTGCACACAATTGGCAAATGCCATATTTGAAGTGTGGATAATTTGATGCTTCTATCTTCATTATTAGCTGAGAAAAACGATGTGGTGCAATACTTTCTGAACGCCCCTCGTAAGTAACCAATCAATGAAACGCCAGCTTAGTACACGTAGGGTCAGAGATATGTTAGGCCATTCAACATGGAGACAACAAAAGTGTAGATGTTGAAAATATTTCGGAAGGTAGTGTGAAAACATAGATGGAGTGTCTCGTTAAAGAAGGACCAGGTTTGATAAAAGGGATCATTAGCTGTAGGCAGATATCTGTATTTTCACTGGATGTGGTGCAGAGCAGAAGTTATTGTGAAAAGAAGACAGTGGAGCATGAACCATGTTGTGTTTTTCCCTGTTTCGGCTGCTACAGTGAAATGTCGGATAAACTAGGGAATAGGATAAATATCTAAATTGATAGAACTCATTCATACGAGTAATTTAAGCCTAGGATGGAGGAAATCCGTTAAGACATAGGGAAGCCAGAATTATATTTGATTTTAATAAGGAACGCCTTGCCCAAATCTACACATTTTGCGTGAATGTAAAATACTTTGGCCTAGATGCTTTTCGATACGGTGGCATGTGACCTATATATAGCGAGAAGGAACGAAAGGCGGACACACTTGCCGCGAACGTCAAAAACTGCAGACACGAAGAGCAGCATCTGCCACAAGCTTCATTGCCATCTACATACATGTGAGCAGACTGTTATAATTCTTGAAAGCCAGTCTGTCTGAGATTGAGGGTAAGCGAGATATTAATTAAAACACACACACACAAACACACACACACACACACACACACATATATATATATATATATATATACATATATATATATATATATATATATATATATATATATATATATATATATATATATATATATATATATATATATATATATATATATATATATATATATATATATATATATATATATATATATATATATATATATATATATATATATATATATATATATATATATATATATATATATATATATATATATATATATATATATATATATATATATATATATATATATATATATATATATATATACACATGATCAGTTTGTGCGTTATGGAAATAGTTCCTTTGGTGTAAAATCTCAGTGTACAATTCCTGGAAGAAATCCCGGCATGTGTTAGTAAAATTTATGTGTGCAATCTAATCAGAAGAAAGAATGGAGTGAGATATTAATTTTCGGTAAGGCTTTAAAGATTTTATGCTTGCTAGATCGGACTGTACAAACTGGAAGACGAAATGAATGAAAAGAATTAATTTTCTATATTGTTTGAGATATCACACAACATATACCATAAGGCCTATGTGTTTGTAATGAAGACAATCATGGAAATAGATGTAAAAGTGGTTTTACTGGAATATTGTGCTAGTATTTGGATAAACCGTGTTATTTATGACTTACTCTGTCACTTATGGTTAACCCCAGCTTGTCTGAACTGTCTCACTATACCTCCTGTCTGAATAGGGAGATAGTAGGACGATACTTCCTAGGAAATATTATATTTCAGGTCATATCCTGCCCTGAGTGTCATAACAAATCCTGTAGAGACATAATCAGCAATTGGATGACCGTGTTGTACCAGTGTCTTACTTTGAAAATCTGAGACCACAAACATTGTCATCTCAACTGATTGAGAAACCCGCAGCTGTGGGGTTTTCTCAAGTCATCTTGTGCTGCAAGAGTCCTAAATGGGAGCTTCAAAAGATAAGTGGCTCAAATTCGGGCTGCCTCATATTACATATATTACCACACCTGGCAGAACCTTATATGATGAAATTTAGTCTGGTGGTGTAAACCAAGAGAATAAAGACAGTCATTATCAGTCTATGTGATATTCTAATTAAATAACATTGAAGGAATAATTCAATACTAGTACAAGTGAGAGACAGATTGTAGTAACATTTATTTGTGGAACAGAGTTACTTAAAGGATCAAGATCACTGAAGACCGATTAACATTGATATTAAATTCATTTAACTGTAAAATATTTCTTATAATTGAACCATATTTTTATTTTATTTGATTATGAGTTCTATTTGAGTTTTCAAAGAATATCAAAGAAGAAAGATCATGTATATAAATACAATTTCCAATTGTATCCTCAGTTCTGAGTAAATCATTTACGTTGGTTCAAGTTACTTATTTGATAATTAATTAACCCTAGATAAGCTATAGTCTTAGGTTGGTCTGAGAGAGAAGGCATCATAGGCGACTGGGATTGCACATTACTTTCTCACCCAGTAATCTATACAGCCTGACTTTAACCTTTGACCTCGATACACCATTACTCTTTTCAGAGAATGCGGTATTTCTTTGAAGACCAGCCTCTTATCTGGCACTATCCTAATTGTCCATTATCTTACACATAAATATTCTCTCGTCACAATATGCAGAGCTTAAATACTGTGCTCTGGTTCTGGGCTCTCCCAATGAATTGTCACGTCATACACAGAACCACTTCTCAGCTCGTCCTGCCCATCATGGGCCTATAGTGAGATCATCCTGCATGCAGCCAACCAGGTACAAATCCAGAGTTACGTATGGGGCTCAAGTGACTCCTCCAACCTTAGTGTGCAATGCTGGGTTCTCAACATGTTTCACCACGGGGGAATTTCTGGAAGTGTGTGGATGATTTCAATCTTCAATGAGGGTGAAATTAGCCTAACAGACATGTTCCTTTCCACATTTGAATACTGTAGCATTGTGCTTAGCTGGCGGTCATATAAGGATGACTCCAGATATGCCCCCATCCGTGAGTGTGTATACACGCATTTAACAAAAATATTTGTCACTGAAACCCTTTATTGGAAATGTTCAATGCATATGTTTTGTTATTGTAAGCTTTTATGAAAAGTCAATAGAAGTTAAAAAAAATGGGACAAACGCTGCATTCAGATAACAACATAAAGTGTTCTCCTCTCAATGACTCAATACACTCATAACAAAGCGAATCGCACTATCCTCGGGAGCCGCGGTAGCATAGTGGTTAGTGCACTGGCTTCCTAGCTCAGTGGTCTATGGTTCGATCCCCAGATGAGGTGGGATTTTTTTAGGACGCAAACGGCTCCTGGGTCGACCCAGCCCCAACTGGGTACCAGAGCAACTCTGGGAAGGCTAAAGTGGCCGGCGTGATGTTGACCACGTCACCCCTAGTGTGCCGATGGTCAAGAAAATATGGGCCTAACACCATATTCCCAATATGCCTCAATGGGCGTGTAACGGGATCCTTACTATCCTCCCTGCCAACTAGGCACCACAAAAATAGTGCTTCGTAGACAGGGGTCATTAGCACGATTTGCATTACGTAACACCGGATATGTACCTAGGTCGATTCAGTCTAATTAATGACGCAATCTCTTGATAGCGTGATTCGCTTCCGTAGCTAAGTGATTGTCCCGTACGGAAGGTCATGGGTTCGATTCTCCGGTAACCCACTCACTTTTGTTGTTTTTCTGTAGTCTTGTTATCTACTTCTTTATTTCTCTAGAGTGCTTGAAACATACTTTTATGTGTGTAATATTTATTAACTTACTAACGGACTGATTCATGCATTGACTGACGGATCGATTGACTGACTGACATACTTCTCATGATCGACTTACTGACACACAGCGGATGTGCTGCTAAATTGACGGACCGACTTTCGTACACCAATTCGTAAGATGGTCCGTCAAATTAGCACTCTCCTCTCTCCCTCCCCCTTAAAAAAAAAAATTAACATAGCACTTTATGTAATACAGCGGCAATTGTTATCTTTATTTTGACGTTTCTCTCATAATAAATTAGTTGGATTGGAGTGAAAAAATGACAATTTACAAATAAGAAGTGACTGTCCAATCTCATTGTATACACGCCACTAAAGTGATATGTCAGTTTGTACCAGCAACAGCTTTAAACGATTGCAGGGAAACAGCTGATACCAGTACTGTAGCAGCAACAGCTTTAAACGATTGCAGGGAAACAGCTGATACCAGTACTGTAGCAGCAACAGCTTTAAACGATTGCAGGGAAACAGTTGATACCAGTACTGTAGCAGAAACAGCTTTAAACGATTGCAGGGAAACAGTTGATACCAGTACTGTAGCAGAAACAGCTTTAAACGATTGCAGGGAAACAGCTGATACCAGTTATATAGTAGCAACAGCTTTAAACGATTGCAGGGAAACAGTTGATACCAGTTATGTAGCAGCAACAGCTTTAAACGATTGCAGGGAAATAGCTGATGCCAGTACTGTAGCAGCAACAGCTTTAAACGATTGCAGGGAAACAGCTGATACCAGTACTATAGCAGCAACAGCTTTAAACGATTGCAGGGAAACAGCTGATACCAGTACTGTAGCAGCAACAGCTTTAAACGATTGCATGGAAACAGCTGATACCAGTACTGTAGCAGCAACAGCTTTAAACGATTGCAGGGAAACAGTTGATACCAGTACTGTAGCAGAAACAGCTTTAAACTATTGCAGGGAAACAGCTGATACCAGTTATATAGTAGCAACAGCTTTAAACGATTGCAGGGAAACAGCTGATACCAGTTATGTAGCAGCAACAGCTTTAAACGATTGCAGGGAAACAGCTGATGCCAGTACTGTAGCAGCAACAGTTTTAAACGATTGCAGGGAAACAGCTGATACCAGTACTGTAGCAGCAACAGCTTTAAACGATTGCAGGGAAACAGCTGATACCAGTACTGTAGCAGCAACAGCTTTAAACGATTGCAGGGAAACAGCTGATACCAGTACTGTAGCAGCAACAGCTTTAAACGATTGCAGGGAAACAGCTGATACCAGTACTGTAGCAGCAACAGCTTTAAACGATTGCAGGGAAACAGCTGATACCAGTACTGTAGCAGAAACAGCTTTAAACGATTGCAGGGAAACAGTTGATACCAGTACTGTAGCAGCAACAGCTTTAAACGATTGCAGGGAAACAGCTGATACCAGTTATGTAGCAGCAACAGCTTTAAACGATTGCAGGGAAACAGCTGATACCAGTACTGTAGCAGCAACAGCTTTAAACGATTGCAGGGAAACAGCTGATACCAGTACTGTAGCAGCAACAGCAACAGCTTTAAACGATTGCAGGGAAACAGCTGATACCAGTACTGTAGCAGAAACAGCTTTAAACGATTGCAGGGAAACAGTTGATACCAGTACTGTAGCAGCAACAGCTTTAAACGATTGCAGGGAAACAGCTGATACCAGTTATGTAGCAGCAACAGCTTTAAACGATTGCAGGGAAACAGCTGATACCAGTACTGTAGCAGCAACAGCTTTAAACGATTGCATGGAAACAGCTGATACCAGTACTGTAGCAGCAACAGCTTTAAACGATTGCAGGGAAACAGCTGATACCAGTACTGTAACAGAAACAGCTTTAAACGATTGCAGGGAAACAGCTGATACCAGTACTGTAGCAGCAACAGCTTTAAACGATTGCAGGGAAACAGCTGATACCAGTACTGTAGCAGCAACAGCTTTAAACGATTACAGGGAAACAGCTGATACCAGTACTGTAGCAGCAACAGCTTTAAACGATTACAGGGAAACAGCTGATACCAGTTATGTAGCAGCAATAGCTTTAAACGATTGCTAGGAAACAACCAATAAATACAATGCTCACACCAACTTTGTGTCGCCAGTGCCAGACCTGGCCAGTTGCCAAGGAACAACAGACAAAAGATCACCACCTCTCAATCGAGATGTCCGAGAAAAGCTGTGTGTGTGTCAGAGAGAGAGAGAGAGAGAGAGAGAGAGAGAGAGAAAGAGAGAGAGAAAATGAGTGAAATAGAGAGAAAAAGATAAAGACAGAGAGAGAGAGAGAGAGAGAGAGAGAGAGAGAGAAATAAGAGAGGGAGAGTATGCCTTCATTTGATATATTTTTTGTCTTGGCATTAATTTAGCAGTAATTGAATGGCGGCACTTGCTATCAACGTTTTATGCCCTATAAATGTTATCCACGTTTGATGGCACACTATTTTAGCGATTCCCAACAGGGAATATCTTGGGAAACATTGAGGTGACATATACACATTCATACATTCATTCCCTCTTTTCTTTTTCTGTACACGCATAAACTCACTTTTCTATTAAAAAAATTTTCATTCCTATTGAGTTTCTTACTTTACGAACACACATCGCATTAAAAAGAAGCGAATTATTGTAATGCAGTCAAAGACAGGCCAATGTATCATCATCTCCAAACGAACGTCAAATCAAAACATAAGGGATCGTCCAAATATGACGTAACGCAGTGAGGGGGAGGGGGGTCTAACATTTTGTGACGTTGTGTGACGATTGAGGGAAGGGTTGAAAATTGTGACGTCCGATACAAACAAATACTCTTCTATCATAAATTATGTCGGAACAAAATAGATTTGATGTTGTTGTTTAAGTAGCAGCCAATACCACGTTGAACTCCATGGTATTATCTACACTGTAGATCTAGGCTTTTTCTGTGGCTTTTATTCCTAATCGTGTTCAGTTGAAGTCATGAGCTCCAGTTTCTACAGCTTGGCTTGCTTTTTTTTTATTTTTAAATTTGTTTTTGTTTAACGTACGCCTGCTATTACTCGAGGCGAGAATCTCCGGTTAGTATATCTAACCTGAGACTGATTTTTACGTGAGTATCCCTTTTTCCCTGTACACTGACAGGTGTCCACTCGCCATTCAGGCAGATACTCGCCGTCTTCGGAGGGTACCCATTAGAGCTGGGTCGGCTCAGGAGCCGCCAGTCCCTGGTCGACGATACTTCTTCAAATGTCTTCGCCAGGGCTCGAATTAATCCAGTCCAGGTATCGGTCGACGACATTTCTTCAAATGCGCTCGCCCGAGCTTGAACCTAGATCACCCGATCGCCAGCGCAGTGTGGTAACCATTACACCAGCGCAGCTCCGGGCTTGCATTTAAAGGATCATCACTATGGGTGCTCTCGAGGCCAGTCTCTCAGCTCTCTCATCGCCACGTACCCCTGCATGACCAGGACAGTAGATCCACATCAGTTCTTGAAGACTTGAGGATTCTATTGATGTTTTCCATTCCTGCCGCAGCCATCCGTTCTGAGATTTCCGAAGCATGGCTTGAGAGTCTGACAATATAACTGCCCTGGTTGATGGAGTTTCAGACAGCCATCTCAGTGCTGCAGTAACTGCCTCTTCCTCCATTCTCATGCTGGAGGTTGTTGTCATGTAGGCTCCACTCTGTTCAGCAACGGCCCTGGCTTTTATTCTCGCAGAGAAACCCCATCCTGATTTCTCACCACGCACTACAGAATACACAGTGTACACAATGGCATCTTCATCCCCAGCATGATCACTTATCAGCTGATTAATCTCCAGCTCTGCTTTTCCATTGCCCCAAGATCTGCATTCTCTGCCAAGGCTAATGATGACCTGCTGGTCCCAAGCCAGGAGCAAGAAGTGCGTAGCATACTGTGCAATCCCCGCCATCCAAGGGGGCTCTCCAACTATGCAGAGCTAAAATACTGTACTCTGGTTCTGGGCTTTCCTAAGGAATTGTCATGTCCTGCACAGAGCTACTTCTCAGCTTCCCCTGCCCATCACTAGGTCCATAGTGAGATCCTTTTGCATGCAGTGAACCAAGTCAAAACCAAAGAATTACGCCTAGGGCTCAAGTGACTTCTCCAAGCTTAGTGTGCAATGTTGAGTTATATTATCCTCTCAGCGGACTCTGGGCCATCCTGGAGGTCTGGATCACTGGCACTTTGTTTCTAATGCTTGTCGTGGTTGCCGATCTTCTCCCGTACTGAAGACACGGCCAAACCATCTTAGTTGGGACTGTTCTACTTGGGTCTGCAGGGGGTGGGATTTTAGCCCTTGACGTATCGTCTGGTTGCGGACCATGTCTCTTCTTGTTACTTCAATCACCATCCTCAGATACCTCATTTCTGAGGTTTGGATCTGGCTTTTGTGGGCTGTAATCATTGCCCATGACTCGCATCCATATGTCAAGACTGGGACATAGGTGGAGCGGTATACAGCATCTTCGTTTTCTTACCAACCTCTCTCTTGCTGAGGAATCCTCTATTTATGGCCTGAAAAAGTCTCCCAGTTGGTGCTTTTCGAGTGGCCAACTCTTCTTTGATGCCTCCCTTTCGGTTTATAATAGCTCCGAGGTATTTAAAGTGGTCGACCTGCTCCATGACCTATTCTCCCAGCTTAATCTGATGTCTTCTTTCTTCTCGTGATATCACCATGGATTTTGTTTTAGAGCTGCTAATGACCATCCCTCTCTTCTCCAGCTCTTCCTTCCAGACTTGCAGGTTGGATTGGAGATGTGCCTCTGATTTAGCAATCAGGGCAACATCATCAGCAAATGCCAGCTCTGAAATCCAGACCTATCTCATCTTCCAGTACCCCACTGAATACGTTCTTGTCCTCTACTTACAAGCTTTGATGACATCGTCCATGACGAGTATGAAAAGATAAGGCGACAGGATATCACCTTCCAGATCTATGAAAGAAAGATGGATCTCACTCTTATACTCAAGGGCCTTTTCACTCAGCTGTCTGAGTGTGAAGATTAGGTCTTGAGTACTTCGGTTTGCTCGGAATCCGCACAGGACATCATCCAATTGTGGCTCAGCTAGGCGTCGGAGTCTCTGCTCTAGGATTCTAGAGTAGATTTTACCAGGGACACTGAGAAGGGATATGCCTCTATGGTTTCCACATTGTTGATTGTGACCCTTTTTGAAAATTGGTGTTATGACGGCAATCTCCCAATCCTTTGGTATGGTCTTGTTGCACCACGCTGCCTGTAGGCCCCTTAAGAGTAATAGGTCGCCTGATGCTCCCCTGTACTTAACCGTTTCTGGTGTTATACAATCATGCCCTGCTGCTTTGCCTATCTTGATTTTCTCCAGTGCTGCCTTCAGTTCTTCAATCTTTATATCATCTTCACCATCATTGGTTTTCTCTTCTGTACTAGTGGTTATCATTTCTGATGCTTGACCTTGCTCACCATCCAGGAGCTCTGAGAAATATTCTTTCCATCTTTCCATTACTTCCTTTGAGGCAGTAAGCAATCTGCCTTGCTTTTCTTTTATAAATTTGAGAGGGCATCGTTTTTCCTTCCTCATGTTTTTTAGGGTCTTATTGAACAATTTCTGGTTTTCTTGCGCATCTTTTCTAGCTTTTCTTCAAATTCTTCCCAGGACTTCTGTTTTGCTGCTAGCACTTTGTTCTTTGCTTCTGTTCTGAGTGTCAGATATTCCCTATATTTCTCCATTTGTCCTGTTGTGTTTTTAGCTCCTAAGTATTGTTTCCATGCCATTTTCTTCTCTCTTATTTTCTCTTTGACTTCCTCTGTCCACCAAGGTGTCCTCTTTCACGTGTTCCCAAGTCGGACTTCACCACATGCTTCTGCAGCAGCTGTCTTTATGATGTCCTTAACAATGGCATAGTCGATCACTGACTTCTCATTCTTTGTTGGTTTACATCTAGTGTATGCATGTATGCGCTTATGGGGGAACTTTGTGTTTGTAATGATCAGATTCTGCTCACTGCAGAATCTAAGGAGTCGCTGTCCATTGTCATTGAGAGTATCTTCTCCATATCTTCCGATAACTCCACCCCATCTAGCATGGTCATTTCCAACTCTGGCATTTAAATCTCCGAGCATGATAATTTCATCTAGGCAGTCATCCACTGTCCTTTGAAGCAGCTCGAAGAATTCCTCCTTGACCTCTGCTCTCTCATCCTCATTTGGCCCATACACTATGACCAGGTTGACTATTGTTTCTCCTTCTTTTAGTTTTACAACCATAATGCGCTCCGAGACAAAGTTCCATCCCTTGATACTATCTTTTTGGTTTTTGGCCACAATGCAACCCATGCCCCCTTTAGCTCTTTCAGATGTGGGTACACCACTGTAGAGCAGCGTGTTGCCTTCGAGATCCATGACTCCTTGTCTTTTTTTTCTCATGGACGACTTATATTAATATTAAAATTTCCGCTGAAATGTCTGATAATTGTTATAATCTTTAACTGTTGTAGATTATTTTTAAAGTATGCATAAAAAAAATACAATGTAATACAAACTTTTCCAATAAACGCTGTTGGCCTGGAAGCAAACGGATTTCTAGTTTTTCATTGGAGGAACACCTTACTTTGCCGTGGGATAATTATAACGAAGAGAAATAATTCATTGATAAAAGCTATAGTTTTTACGATTGAATTATGTGGATTTTTCGTAAAGTTTAAAATTATTTTATGAAATTTTAACATTATTTTATGAAACAATAACATTATTGTAAGAAATTTTAACATTATTTTATGAAATTTTAACATTATTTTATGAAACACTAACATTATTGTATGAAATTTTAACATTATTTTATGACATTTTAACATTATTTTATGAAGCTTTAACATAAGTAAGAACTGAAGTTATTGATGTGTTTACAGTTAATTTATTTTTTATTGTTTGAAGTTAAGTTAAGCCACAATGAACGATACTTTAAATAAATTTAGCAACATTTGACCAGACAGTAACACAGTTATTGTAAAACTCTGATTAATTAAAAACTATTTTACTTAACAGGTTGTTATTTAGTCTGCACTAGCTAACTAGTTTACATTCGATTACATTCTTTCTCTTGTAGTAATAAAAAAACAACAACTGGGAAAGCAGAAAAAATGGAGGGGAGGGGGTGAGAAACTTGTGACATCACGTAAGAGCGGATGTCTGAGTTTTTGTGACGGAATGTGGCCCCGGGGGGGGGGGGGGGGGGGGGGGGGGGGGGGGGGGGGGGAGGGGGGTAAGGAATTTTGGTAAACAATTGTTAAAATTGCGTGATGCCATATATAGACGACCCCTAACTGTAATGGTAAGACTAGCTTATATCGAGGGATTGACTGAAGACTCAAACATTTTTGTACAACTGGTTTGTTGAAGTTTTTGTAGTTTTAATAACTGTCTACAGGATGGGGTAACTGACTCCATGGCCAACCTTCCTTAGTCGCCTTTTACGACATGCATAGCAGTTTGCAGTATTACTTTTGAAGTCTGTTGATGCAGTTACTTGCCATGTGTATTTCTCTGGGTCTCTGGGGAGTTAAAAAAAGAATATTCTTACTGCTGCCTTAGGCATGTCGTAAGATCCGACTCATAAAAGGTGGCAGGTAATCTCCAAAAGAACGTTGCCGATCAGAATATTCACTTTGATTTATTTCCCTTTAGCAGTGTTTCGTGCTTTAGCAGTGATTCGTGGCCATGTATCGTAGTGTACAAGTATCGATTGTCATTAGGAGCTGTCACACTATTTGAGGCGCAAAACGCAGAGACAATTAAACAAAATAAATTTTAAAACAAAAAGAAAGTGGATAGACTGTAATTTGACGGACCGAATGACGAACTGATGTACGAAAGTCGGTCCTCAAATTAGCAGTCTATCCGTTGTCCGTTAGTCAAGCCATCGGCCATTCATAAGGAGTACATCAGTCACTTACTCTCGGTCTGTCAGTCAATACATGAATCAGTCCGTTAGTAAGTTAGACATTTAATATTTCGTCAGTCTGTGAGTCAGTCCGTCAGGGGGGGGGGGGGGGGGGGGAAGAGGCTGTTGTAAAAAAAATAATTATGACAAATGTCACGGATTGACTGAAATTTTATTTTACCAACACGTCCCATTTTTCTTACTCTCTTAATGTTTCTGTTTTCCTCGATTTTTTTCCTACGTGGCCCATTATTCCCCTCTCAGACCCCACCCCGCGGCGGGTTTATTTTGTTTTGGCCTTCATTATAAATTCAACACTTGGCCAGCAGTGGTCAGCTTACGATAATATTACCTAAGCTGCACCTTGGGTTTGTCTGACTAGGGGGAACGCTGTTAGATCGTAACAGCGATTGATCTCGAGCGACGTAGTTTCTTTGATGAAGCGAACCGCTAGCCTTCTACAGTCGGTAGCGGAAGCAGAGGGGAGATAAACTCACGTTCGTTCTGAGAGATTTTGTTGTGGCCCTTGATCGCCGCAGGTCGCTCATGGAATAATATTATGTCTTATCTACGAAATTTTCTCGCGGTTGTTGTCTTTGATGTAAACTCTAGAATCACATTTGTCTTACTCATGATTACGTTACGCCGAACATCAGTGGGAACATGCGATGCCAGGTGAGCTAAGTTATCGACTCTGGTAGACTATAAATCTAGATAATTTTACTCAGTCAAGCACACTCGTAAATTTTTCCCGCCCGCAGATGACCAAATGAGACTAAGGCAGATTGTGTTGCCTATTCTAATATTCTCGGGGTAAGTTGACATCTCTTGTAATATTTATAATATGTATAATTCATGCTAGCTTTATATATAACTAATAGTAGTGCGACGTGAATTATTTAGGTGATTTCTCCCCGGTAATTAATTCAGTGATAATGTAGCGCCGTCTACTGCCTTAGTTAACTGGCGCTTAAACAGTTAGGTGTCTCCAGGTGTTATTGTTTACAATGGGTTAATGGTAAACTTACGATAACAGATACTTACTAGGCGAATAACCTCATTGTCCGTTCAGTGCTTACTGTGGGCTAAGAGTAGGCTAAAAGCTGTCCTTACTAAAGGAAACGTCAGTGGTGTGAGTTATTCACTTAAAACAGACTAGTGATGTGCGTGCGCTATAACACTTGAATTAAAAGAGGTAGTCCTTTATTACTTTCTGAGAGAAAATGTATAGTGGTTGTGTGGAATTATTAAATGCCTTCTTGTGTAGTTAGACACCAGGTTAGAACTTTCACAGCAATCCAGAAAGCAGCCACCAGCTGGAGATATAATTATATCTTATGTTTAAGTCACAAACCTATTATCATAGATATAACATTACATGTTTCATGTATTCAATTTTTGGGAGGTTATAACTTTTCCCCTTTTGTGTATCGACCCCAAAGGGCGCATACCATTTATTATGTAATGTCTAATGCTGTATTTTTATGTAAATTCACTTAATGTGGTAAGATGAATAGCATATCCACTCTGCTGGAACTACAGGGTAAGGTTTCCGTATGTTGAGTTGGAAGAGGATGGAGTAGATTTTGCTGACAGGTACATGTATGTACAAGATATATTAGCCTATGCGGGTGCATGCTGATAATTGATAGAGTAGAAGTAACAGGAGAGCGACTCATATGGATAAAGAGAGCCCGAGACTTTCACAGCAACGATGACAATAATTTACAAAATCCCATAGTGGAGCATAACTGTTCATTATAACGTTAGTGTAATTTTATTGGTTGCTTGATGTAAAGGTTGATTCTTTTTTGGGTCCCAGTTTTAGGGCACACCATTGCTACTGCAGGATTCCAGTCAGGCAACGAACGTAATATTCTCATCGATCTCACGGTTCCTGAAAGCAATTAGCACCACGAGTTGTCACCTAAACCTGAAGAAACCCCTTTCAACGCCATCCCTCTAATGGGAAATAAGCTCATGCAGTGTATAACGAGCAAAGCAAATCTGAAAACTCAGTTGGGAGTAGTGGTTTCCTACTCGCCTCTTGATCCCCAGTCAGAGCATTGTGGCTTCCAGCATATCTATCAGCGCAGCGTCTTCAGCAGAATTGAAAACACCAGACTGTGTGCTTAAACGGAGCACTCAGTCACAAATAAAGTTCAAGCCAGCCAAACCGGATTTAACATCAAGTACGCAGGCCTAATTTCACGCGCCTGGATAATAGCGCAATGGACCGTTCGTCTTAAATTGACCTCGTCTTGTGTGTGTTTTTTCTGGTCATTCAAAACCCCGCACGTATTAGCGGTCAGCCGAATATAGACAGAGTAATCTACAACCTATCTCGTTATTAGGGTGTAACCAACGGTGCATGGAAAGCGCCTACAGTGGATTTATTAGTGTATTTCATCACCTATAGAAGGATAAATACATATAAAGACACTAACTGGAGTTATTGAATGTGGTTCCCCAAAAGCGGAAGGATTGAGAACTTTGTTTATTTATTTTCTTGGTGTTCTACAGCAGGGTTTTATGTTGGTGGTTTGTGTGTCCGTGGGTGTTTAATTGAATATTTGTTAACTGATGTGAATATTGATGCCTTTCTTATGTTGTTGTGCTGATATACATTATTTTCATATATATTTTCTTCTTTCAAGAACTTTTAATAAATTTTACTCATTTATTAACGCGCTGTTCACGACCCTTCATCCATACTAAATATTTCAAGCTCTTACAATCGTCTCTATTTTTTGACCAGAGAAAGGAGAGAGAGCGGGTGGTTCTTAAGACTATTTAAGTGTGTTGAGGCTTGGAAAGAGAGATAGCTTTAATGAATCCTCTGCCAGGTTGTCTCAAGTTCACCTTATTTTACACATTACCTGTGTGTTGTCTATAATTCTGTCAGTCCACTCTCATTGTCGATTTCACTACAATTGTCTAACTCGACAAATACTCTAACACTTTAACTCAACCACGACAACAAATAAAAGTCAGTTAAACAATACACCAAAAGTCTCAAGCCTTAACACCCCTGTGACGTACATCTAGTTCGACAAGTGAATTTTCCCTGATATGATGGATGATTTAAAGGGACTTTTAGCTTTTCATAACATTAGAACCCCTGAACATTTGTTGTAACTTTTCGTTTCGCCAGAGCGAACCGATTTCCACCGGGACTCATTTAGTATGCGGCACGAGATCAAAGACACTGAGACGATCCCCGAGCAGAGAAGCTTGTTTCTCGCAGGTATTTATCATCTCCGCGCGAACTCAACCGCTCGCAAGATGGACCAGAGCGATTAGAAGAAAGACACTGGTGGAGATCTCAGGAAGGACGGGTGGCATGCTATCAAAGACAGTAGTGGTCCCTGAAACGATTTCGCATCCCGGTGTTAAGCACGGAACCGATCGCAGCCAGAGCGAACGGGGAAAGCTGACGCAAGCAGCGAGCGAAGATACGAGAGGCCAGGGACGGCTTCTCTCTTTGGATTTGGCGGTCAGATCCCCCAAAGTTCATGAGATCAAAAAAAGCTGTCAAAGTTCTCATGTCCCACTCATCTTGCATTCCAGTTGTAGATATACAGATCACGTAGAAATACACTTCATCATTCGCTGGCCAGAACTTGATAGAAGCACTAGCGACATTTGAAATCTTGCTAGATTATCCCATGGATTTTAATTTTATTTGCAGTGAATTCTATTTCTGTGCAAAGCGGTAATATATATATTGTGTAAAGTGATCAGTGGTCTAGTTCATTCATTAGATTTCATTGGATTTTGTGTTAATTTAAACCTATTAAATTAAACCATCTCAATAGTTCCAGTTGTAAATGTAGTGATATACCTGCTATACTATTTCCAAAAAGATAATTGATGTTTAATGCTTAAATTAACTTTTAAAGTCGCGAAGGGAGATTTGCACAACCCATTATAATTAATTAAATTTAGTTAAGTCCTATATTTATAGATGTGTGATTTACCAAATAATAATATGCGCAGTGTTTATTATGTTGAATACATAAATATTATCTTTGGTGTTATTTCTAGTCAAATTTTATCGCGATTATTGCGCTTAAAGAAAGAAGAATATTGATTTGAGTTTAAAAGTATGAATTCCTATTTGAGTTGATTTAGTTGTGCTCTACTAGAATAGCGTGTGAGTGATCTGTCTTTGTGATTTAGGAAAAAATAAATAGTATTACAATAGAAAACGTTTTAGTATTTGGCGTCGTTCAACACAGAGATTTACAGGTTGTTTTTTCACAGAGTAGAAGTACGGATAAACATAATTGTTGTTATTTAATTTATCTTGCAGAGAACATACTTTTTTTTATAAGGATTTTGTGGGATTGCGTGATTGTTTTAATTCACTAAAGGTTTTTGAAGTTAAAAGGAGTTGAGCTAAGCTAAAGACGCCTTGTTCTGACTTTTAATAAGCTCTAAGTTAACAACGTCTGTCATCCTCAATTAATTGATTTGTGGGGGGGACTTTGTGGGGTTTTTTGTAGTGGAGAGATTTAAACTTTAGGGGGAAATTTTTCTTTTCTCTATGTAAAATTGTATTAAAATATAAATTTTTTATTACTGTTCGTAAAAGTAGATTTCTTTTCCGTGAAAACTTACAGTTTGTGGCTAAGTGCGTTGCGTTTAAGAGTTAATGTGCCAGATAATCGCAGCGATCAGTAAAAGCATTTTCAAGGTACAGGTCGGAGGTTACTCAAGTTAAAATGTACTATGTGGTTTTATTTCTGTAGCTGTTCGAGAGTTTCTTCCCCTGGTGTTAATTTACTAGTTATCTAGTCTTAGAATTTATCAGTATTCTTAAACAATGAGAGAGGAAAATTGGATGAGGTCCATCTAGCTGGTGGACAGCGAAAGAGAGGTAGGATTAGATGGCAGAAGCTGCAAACCTGCCTGTAACTAACCAGGAATAGGGAAATATCAGGGACCAACCGAGAGCACAGAGCGCGAGAGCTAAGAGGAAGCGGAGAGCGTGGACAGAACGTTTTTGAAGAACAGAAAGCGGACGATGTCATTGAAGGAAGTCAAGGAAATATTGAGGAGCGATGAGGGAGAAAGAGAGAGAGAGAGAGACAAGGACAGACAATGAAAAGGCGCTTTAAGGTCTTAGCGAGTCAGGGGCCTTATTTCGACGCACGCCCCGAGAGCGTCTTCTGCCCGTTTCAATCAATGGACTCTCTCTCTCAGTATCAATCTGCCCAAGTAACTGCGATGTCGTTTTGCTTTAGCAGTAACTTCTCTAGTCTAAGAGAAAATTGACGTATCTTGAAAAATTCGAGAGGATCGCCAATCGATATGGTTGGAGTGAGTACCCGCTGGGCGCTAAAACTCTCAACGTCACTGAAGGTAAATGATTATGACGAGTTATACAAAGATGGGACGAAAACAACCTGATTACGAAATGTTGATGAAGGGCCTTGCTATACGCCGTTTGAGTTGAATGCCGAAAGTTTTGCATAATAGTTCAGAAAAAAAGCGAAATAGAGGAGACGGAATAATTGCCCAGTTTATTCACTTCTACGGGCTTATCTGTCAAAGTGTATTGAATTATCTGAATACTCTTTCAAATGAGGGACTAATTCGAAAATTGTTATTGTGGAGCAGATAAAAATACACTTTGTTAAATGAAACTCCGTAGATTATTGGCGTGAAACAGGGGCCGTAGGCTTGAAGACACATACTCAATAAAGGCAGCAACGCTATAGCAAATGCAATGGCGAATACACAGCACTAAAGTAAACCACAGATGAGCCATCCTCGAAAAATATATTAGAGTCAGTCATCTATTCTTAATTTTTTTTCATCCTTCAAGAATTATAACCAACGAGAAAAAAACCAGAGGACCTCAGGAAAAATCGAAATTCTACAAAAACGATACGCTAAAAACAATTTGATTAAACCCAAAAGTAGTGGCAGGCGGCAAGGTCAAGCGAAAAAAGGGAAGACCTACACAGGAAAGTTGATTAGGGCAACAAAACGGTCAAAACGCATGTCGGATGGTTTGAATAAGCCTCAGACAAGGTAGAGTAAATGATCAGTGATTCTAAACTGAGGGGGACCGACTCAAACTCGAGGAAATGTAATTTTGAATTGGTATCAATATTGTCTTTTTGACCCTGGATTAAGATTTAGTTGTATTGTTGCTAGACACTAGTCCAAACCACGGTCAGGAGACAGAGGAACCGTTAAAATTCAGTGGAGTTTTACGAGTGACGACAGACAGCTGAGCTTCTATAGCACGGTTAGAAAATACCACTTGATTTGTTAGAGGGGTTATTAAAAGCGGCCATTATGGATGATTATTCTAAGTTATTGGGATGTAGATATGTGTTTATTGGGGTCAATGAAGCCGATAGTGGAGCGGTAACACAAGAGGGGACGCCAAAGAAAGGAGAGAGAGTGCTCAAATTTGTTGCCGAATGATGAAGGAGGGCAACAAAAGGACTATCTGGAGGCCCTGCTTTAAAATATGCCATGGCTAAGGACCCCAGAAAATGGAGACATTTCTTTTTAAGGATGGTGCGTTTGTATCGTTGAAAGGGCCAACCGGAACGGGGAATAAACAGTCCTAGTACCGAAGCAGTACAGAAGAGAGATTTAGAAATGGGGGCACTTTTCCTTTAGAGGAATATGGGACAAAGCACTATTCAGCGAATAAAAACCAACTATTGGTGGGCCAGGAATGAACTCTGACCATTATTAAGGTATGTGAACTCATGGCAGTGCCAAGGGTAGACAAAAGATTTGAACCAGTATATGGGGCAAAATGCCCATAGTAGGGTACTCATTTGAAGGGGTTGCTGTGAATCCTTGGTTCACAGAAAGAATAGGACCAAAGTAGCCGGTTTCATCTGATTTAGTGAATTGCACAATGTGGGCCGAAGCTGTACCGCTAACATGATAGATTCCAAGATGTGCAGAAGCCCTCGTGCAATTTTTAACGGTTGGGATTCTCTCAACAAGTTTTTGAGGACAATGGATCAATTCGTAGGTGTTAATGGAGGGAGATTTTAAAGATTTGAGGGCAAACATATCCACACAACGTTCATACCCTCATGGCCGGATATGGCTCGTGGAAAGTTTTAACGGTTACCTAACACCATGATGTAAGTAAGCTGGGTCAGGAGACACAGGATAAGACAGGGCCCATATTTATCTCGGTGCTTATCGCTATCGAGAGGTCCAACCCTCATCTATATATGTTTTGGCAGCTTAACTTTTATTTATGCGGCACAAATAAGGGCCACTAGAAGCCTGACTTCGGTCTGTCAGACCAGAAGCGCTGGATGAGTACAGTCGTCTTGCAAGCAAGTTTGTATATCTGAGCTTAAGGAAAGGTAATGTAGGGAAGGCGTTCTAGCTATACAACCACTTATGAAAGCCGCGCTAAAATTGCTAAAAGATACACCACTGTGCAAAAGGAGAGAGAGAATACACAGGAGAGAAGATAAGTTGCTACTTCAAGGACGCAATAAATTGCATCGGATGGCAAGGAGTATACCGTCCTTAAAAAAGCATCTCAGTACAAATTACAAGATATCACAAAGAACGGAGAAGGTCTTCCCATAAATTTGCTTAATAGAATATTATTTAGAAGACCGGTGCATACTCCGAGCATCTACGGCCGTCGCCTAAGCAACGGACGACGAGGAAGGATGATGATGGATGGATGGATTATCCATTGCCAACACAGACATCTTTAAAGATGTCAAGTTCGGCTGACAACTCTCACACCAGAACAACAAATGAAAACACGGGCTTCTAAAACAATCAGTGCAGATTAACGGATTGTAACTGGTCGAACAACTCATCGTTTTGATATGAAATTAACAACGAAGACCCCGTTCGACCAGAGTTTAACCCATCCCGTACGATAAAGCTGATGAAGGCATTTCGCGGTAGAAATAGGACAAGCTGCCCAAGCCGAATTATCAGTGAGTCTATCATCCTTAACAGTTCCAGTGTTAGTTGTGTTTGCCAGAAGCCAATAAGGAAGTTGGTGTGTTGCTTAAAGTTACGGTGTAAAACCGTGAACAGGAATTCCAGGCCGCGAACTCTTCAAACTGTTTTGAGTTAGTTACACAAGTCGCAAGCCACGATTTTCTCCAAGATTGAATCAGTAAAGGACTTTCATAGTTACAGTCCAAGGAGGAAATTAACCTTTGTTAGCTTAGCATAGGTGAAGGAATTTACACAAATAAATGTGATGCCGTTCGGATTGCATACACGCACAGGAGTGTTCAAGGATGATGATGAAGCTGTCTGAGAACCTTTGCAAAGTCCCCAGATCCATAATTCATAAGGATGGAATATTAAGTGCCTGGAAACTATGGAAGGAAATCTTGCTTACGGTTGCTATGCTCTAGGAGGACTAACAGGAAACGGGTTCTAAGCAGAGCTAGCAATTGTGCTCATCGGGGTTTTAAAGTTTAGATTACTGGGTCAACACTATTTATTCACGGCTGCAGTTGGCTATTAAGGCAAGAAACGTGGAGAAAATAGCTGCAGCCAAAAGGACCCGAAGAAGAAAGACGATACGTTCCTTCCTATAGTTATGTGATATACTAACAGAAGGATAATCCAGAACTGCAACGGACTGACGTAACTCTTGATGACTCACAAAAGAATGGTTGTCTGAATAAGGTATATGGGATCCAAAAGTGCGAACACGGTTACTAGCATTTGATAAGGACAGTAGTCTGATTCCATTTTGAAGTTTGCCTGATCTAACAAACTTTTGTCATTAGGTGACGACGCGTACAGGTCAGGGGCATCGGGTCTAACTGCTTCCAAGCGATGGACAGAGATGACCATACATGATCTTTACAGTTGTCTATGGCACGTACGGCAATAAATAAAGTGAACAGAACTACAGCGTTAGTCGAAATGAGAATGTCTCGCTCTGATTGAGGTATCAGAAACATTATGAGTTTTCTATGGTAATCTTCACGGTAGCAACTGACGCACGTTGAATAGATTTCTGGGTGCCATTAAACGACATTTAGAACGGAAATGCGTTGGGGCGTTCTTTTATAGGTTGATTCTTTTTCAAAGTGGATATTTTGGGAAGACAGAATGTCGGGGTGGATTTCCTGAGTAGAAATGGTTACAGAGGAGAAGAGCAAATGGAAGATACACTCATCTAAATACCAATAGGTACATAATTGTAAAAAATGAAAATGAAAAAATGCGTTTTATGTTAAGTGGGGGCGATGTGACGTACGTTCGTTCGAAAGAGAATTTCTGATATGATGGATGATTTAAAGGGACTTTAAGTTTTCACATTGACTGATAATTTGTTGTAATTTGCCGTTCGCCAGGAGCGAAACGATTGCACGGGACTCTTTAGTATGCGGCAGGAGATCAATGACATGCGGGACGATCGAGCAGAGTGAAGTTGTTTTGCGTTATTTATTATTGGCGAATCAACCGCTCGCAAGATGACAGAGGATTAGCAGAATGACATGGTGGAGAATCTCAGGACGGAAGGGCGGCTGTATCAAAGAGTAGTGGTCTGACAACGATTTGCATACGGTGTAAGCACGGTAACCAGATCGCAGCCAGAGACGAAGGGGAAAGCTGACGCAAGAAGCGAGCGAAGATAGAGAGGCAGGGGGCGGCTTCTCTCTTTGGATTTGGCGGTCAGCCCCAACGTTATGAGATCAAAAAAAGTGTCAAAGTTCTAGTCCATCATCTTGATTCCAGTTGTAGTATACAGGAATTCCACTTTAAGAAATAACTTATATTCGTGGCCAGAAATTGATAGAATCATGGATATTTGAATATTGCTAGGATGTATATGATTTTCTACGCTATATTTGCATACGTGAATTCATTTCTGTGGCATGAGAACGAGTTAATAGTTTATATATTGTGTAGAAGTGATCAGGGATTAAATTCATTTTTATATCGGTCAGTTGGACTTTTGTGTTAATTTAACTATTGTTATTAAAATTCAATTTTTACAGTTGTAAGCCATGTGAGGATGATATGAGCGGTCGGCTGATTACAATTTCTAAAAGATGACTTGATAGTTTAATGTTAAATTAACTTTTAAGTCGCGAAGGAATTTTATAGACTTAATAATTCTAGTTTGCTATATTTAAAAAGTGAACTGTGTGAATTTAAGGGCACTTAGAATCGCGCGTGAGATTAAGTTAAATACCCCAAATTTATATAGTTTATCGAGAATGTTATCGCGGATTTAGATGATTATCCGCTCTCGATTTTTGAACAGTATGATTATGTTGTTATGGTTTTTTATGTCTTACTATCGTTTGATCCTTTTAAAAGATCCAGCATAACGATTTTCAGACAGTCGAGTCAATAGTTGGTTCTTAAACTTCAGTGACAGGTCATCATTGCCATGAGAATTTACATTTTATCACCTCAATTTGTGGTGGTCGGTGCGGTAGTAAATTTAGCAGTAATGATCAGCCATTCCTAGCGCCATACGCAACTCAGTATTATGATTATATATAAATTAACGATTACAATCTGTAAGTAAATGGAGATGACAAGTGCAGTAGCGATAGTTCTATATACCTGTCATATTGTGCCGGCGATTCCGATATACCTAGACGTGATGGATGAGCTAGTTTTCCTCCATCGGTCTCTTAAGGGTAAATCCCTCTACGGCAGGTGCTGTAGTACGAGTGAGGAATCGTCGATAACCTCATGTTTCATGTGTTGAAATGTGTCAGTAGATATAGATGCTTTTATTAATAAAAAACAAGAATCTTTAGAAAATTCAGCGGCGATAGGGGAAATCATATGCTTCAGTGATTAATGCTAGTTATTGGGGGGAATCGTAGTGGAGGTTGGAAGTTGCCTACACGTTAAGAGTGTGGTGATTTGTATTATCAACTATTCTACAGCCGACACTGTGGATGGTAACAACTCCGCTGGGGACCAGTCCAACCCATGAGTGTGGATCACCATCAGGATGTGCATGGTAATGACAGGACTTGATTTATTTTTTTGCAACAAACCATTTGTTAACTTGCCTACCGGGTAATACGTTTTCTGTAAGACCGGCATTGTTCCTTTAGTGGGATAATTTGTTAACTCTGTTTCATCCCCCCCCCCCTTTTTTTTCTTTGCTTAGTAAAGGGAAGACACCATTGGGATAACAGTATTTTTTTGTCTACCACCATAACTAATATTGTAACACCTCTTTCAGAGTAATTAAATTCACTGTTGGGTTACATTTCCTATGCTCCTGATAACTATCTATCTTGAGACTGGGTTTATCTTTGTCTAATACAAGCGGGAAGGGCTTAGTCGATACCAACCTTCTTCACCCCCTCCCTACCTTGATATTTGCATTTTTTTCTGTACTTATGATAATTTTATGTAACACTTGATATTGTTTTTTTTGTGATTTGATCTTTACGGTAAATAAACATCATAAACTTATATCGGACTGTGTTGGAATACCCAAAAGCCCAAACATTCCCTATTTGTTTAATATAGCTGTATCCACGTCGTCTGAGTGTTTGAAGCAACAACTCGGTGTGAGCGCAGACGTGTGTCTGGAAAACTGGCAAATAATTGTTTGACCAGGAGAGTGGAAGAGAAGATTGAGAGAAGCGATTTGTCGTAAATAAGTCTGTCTTTACTCTCCTCCAGCACTCTGTGGAGCATCATATTTAATCTATACATTTCTATCTCTGAGTTTTCATCATCATTCTACACTCTAAACCGGACTACTATTTCTAGACTCTTTTCTCCCAAAATAAATTTACGACAACCCCTAACCCCTATTTAAAAATTTATTTTCTTTATAATTGCTAGACGGTGATTGTTAACATTCTGACACATCTACCAGTAATTGCTAACACCTTCTCACGGATCTAGCAGTGATTGCTAACATCTTATCATGGAGCTATCAGTAACTTTTTACGGTCTTACTCATCCACCAGTAATTATTAACACCTTCTCATGGATCTATCAGTGATAGTGATCAATCTCACTCATCTACCAACGAATGTTAACATTCTCACACATCTACCAGTGATTCTTAAGCTCTTCAAGGCTTCTTCATTTGCACCAGTTTTTGTTGCCATAGAGATTCTGTAACATTCTGATGTAAACAAAATACAATTCCTTCAATGTTCACATTATTAATTCCTGTCCATAGTTCGCTTCCACCTGACAGTATCAATCATAGTTACATTAGAGAGCTCTCTTTAGTTCTTATTCTATTCTTTTAACTTTAATAGATACAGCTTTGTTGCTTAAAAACGTCTTTCATTTTCTCGAATGAGATTTAGACAAGTGTCTAGATTAGTCGAGTCGCGTCTCCCGGTCAACAGGGGGCACAATTCGAATGGATTTTAAAAATGGTAGCTGATTATGGACCGCAGTAGGGAGAGATAATGGCCTCCCCTACATACGATGATAAGATACCAGGTAAACATTTATTAATGGAGGAATGAGTGATAGTGTCAGATACACAGAGTTCAGTTGAGTTCAAGAATGGTGTTAGTGGAAATTGGGAGACCCTGTTGTTTAATAAATCTGTACAGGTACAGCAGACAAGGGCAAAATTACGTACAGACACAATGTGTACACGGAGAACAGAGAAACAATATGGTTGCGTATTGGTTGTAGTCTGTGTATGAGTGACAGCGAAGAATGTGATTGTTTATAGACGTATGTACATGAGTAATAGGGAAGAATATGATTTTTTTTAAATATAAATGAGTAACAGCGAAGTGTATAACTATGATAGAGCTACATGGAAATTTTTAAAAAAAACGAAGAATATGTTTATTTATAAATTTATGTTCAGGAATAACAATGAAGAATATCATTATTTAAATACGAGCGTACAAGATAAACAACAAGGAATATGATTAATTATAGTCACCTCAATACGATACACAGCGAAGAATTTGATTATTTATATACGCCACTATATGATAAGCAGAGAAGAATTTGATTATTTGTTGACGCCTGTACATGATAAACAACGAAGAATATTTCTTTTACGATGTCCGTACATGATAAACTACAAAGAGTATGTTTATTTATATACCTCCGGATATGATAAACAACAAAGAACATGTATATTTTCAGACATCAATTTATGATAAACTACGATCAATAATTTTACTTTCATACATCCATGCAATAGACACAACTATGTATATCGTTAGTTGTAAGTGCCAGTAGACGAATAGCAAGACAAAACATGATAAGTTATAGATGCTGAATGATGCTGAATGATGCTGAATGATGCTGAATGATGCTGAATGATGCTGAATAACGAACATGATTAATTATTGAAATCTAAACAAGTAACGAAGACAAGAGTTCCACAGTTTGAACAAAAATAACCCGGGTACTGTGTTAGTTCTGCTGTCTCTATAAATAGAGACGTTATTATGTGTCTTAATTAACCTTTCTGTCCCTGGCAGTTTTAATTTAACCCATGCGTAAATTCTTGTCCCCACAGGCAATGTTTTTAAAACAAGCATTAAATATTGATATTTGAAAAAAAATATTTCATGATGTACATAAAAATCGTTGTTATTTGCTGTGGCGAGAGGTTTTATTTTGGCTCTTGGATCAGTATAGTACTGACAATTACAGAAATAGGATTTCTGCAGAAAATGGTGAAGTCCCAGTGTCTGAGAGGACTACTGGTATCACAAATTAGTTACGGCTGTGAATGATCTGATCTCGAAACAATAGTATAGAGGAGACCGATATAAAGCGCCACCTCTGCTGTGTAACTAATTGTGATATTAAACAAAGCAAGGAAACAGATTTTTACTTAACAATGATAAAATTGACAAGTCGTTCAAAATACAATTTCCTTATATTTTATTTAGTATATATACACTATCTACTCTTGTGCTGAAAGGTGAATGTTAAAAAAAAATGGAATGAAATGAATTGGTAAGTTTACATATGATTTACAAATATTTATATTTATAAATATTACAACACGTTTTCCAATTATAGGAACAAAAAAATTATATCAGCGGTGCTGTTAATTAAGGATATAACGTTTATCAGCAATGCTGTTATTTACGTATAATTTATCCACTATGATCTTATTATTGTCTCTTGCTACGCTAATTCACGTTTTCTTCATTGACAGTTCTATGCTCACAATGCCGACAGAAATGGTACTAATGTGTACTCATCTCTCTTAAGTCTGTTCTTCTTTGTTTGGTTCACACCACCGGCAGAGTATCGTTCCTTTAGCCCACCCAAGACTGAGGGGGACCAAAGATGTAGAGTCTGGTCAACCTCTATGCTCCTGGGGAGTTCTAGGCAGCGGGATTGACTCGAACATACGACCTCAGGTTTTTAGGACACAATTAAACCTGTAACAAAGCAAAAATAGGGGCTAATTTCTGTCCTCAAGCCCACCTATTTCTAGTGTGAGTGAAATGAGCGTGTCTCCGATGTATGCATGTGGGATGAATGACAACATGGCTCAGTATGATTTAGCAATAGCGAGACAAGACAGGTGTCTACTTGCAAAACATTCTTTCTGATAAACTAATACATGGATACATTCAATAATATAGATTCAATACATGAATACATTTTATACATGAATACAACCCATAATAGAAACCAATACATGAATAAATCCAATAATATGTACACCTAGGTGTGATACAACAATGTCCCTTTCCCCCTATACTATATCACGCCCTCTCTGGACAATAGTGGTAACATATATCCCTAACAATATTGTTATGTTCTTATGATAGGAGTATATGAGACGAGGACTGGTTGGTGATATATCAGGTGGAGTTATAGGAGACAATAGATTGGAGTTAGGATGCGACAACCGGAGATTGAGTCCTAACAAGGACTGTTTTGGTTATATTTGCAGTTTGTTTTATCTGAGACCATAGACTGAAGTTATAGACTGACAAAAGATTGAAGTATAGGAGACAATAGGTTGAAGTATGAGTCCTATTAGTCTTCGTCTATTCAATCATAATAGGAAATACAATCATTATACTTAATTCCCCCCAAGATACAATCAGTAACCTGATAGGTAGTATAAATGACACACAACAAATACCAACGGTTATCGTTAAAAAATATTTACCCTCCTAAGATTTTAAACTGGCCCAGGTTTTGACGCGATTAGTGAAGTAGGGTTGCAGGTCGATGCCCTCAGGTAAGTTACCATAAAATCAAGGTGACAGCTTCTCCCTTACATCAGTCTGTATTCTTGGGTAAGTTCGGTGTTGCGTGGTTCTTAAGATAAAATGCCGCCCGGATGTATATAGTCAAGTAACTACTTGAGGAAAGCTTTCGGTTGGTTCCTGGTGCGAGAGCAGTTGATTGGTTTCCATTTCAGTCCGGTTTTGTACCTGGTCTCATACAGCCTAATTTTATTCAGTTTTCATCGGCCATCTTGCGTGAACAAGATGGCCGTTAATTTATTCTGTCTCAGAGACTGGTGAACGTTGATCGTTGATTGGTTGAAGCAAATCTGTATCTCGACATAGTGATTAACAAAGTAGTGGTTACACTTCGTTTCACGACATAGCCCCCTCCTTTCCTAGCTGTGAACTTGTCCGTTTATACTGTTTGAGTGGCTTGGCAAACCCCAGCTGTGGTTAATCCTCTTTTGCGTCTGGCTTCCAGAGTACTAGGGTGGTCGACCTTAAAAAAATCAAGCTCCTACATTGTTCCTCTTCCCGGAATGTAATTCACGGTAAAGGGTTAAGGCGGAAGTGTGGGACTGGTTTCCCCTTTTGTACAAAAACAACTCCACCTTAATCTCGAATTTAGCTTTTTAGATGCAGCCAAGAATGTTATTATGTCTCAAGGACTGGGTGATCGCTTTGGACAATGAAGTGTGGTCCCATACAGATAAGGTGGGTACAATTTTTTGAACGGAGCCAAAGCCTTAGAGCTACTAAACATTCCTTCTCTATGGGTATAAACGAGTAGTTCAACTCAATCCATTCAGTTGTCCTATGGCGTAGGCGACTGGTTAACAAAATCAGCTTCTCCAACTGGCTTTTGGATTTAACACGGTAAGGAGAGTTGCAGCAAAACTCCACCTTCTGCTAGCGTCCGTTCTTAATAGCCAAATGTCCTGGTTAGATATCGGGGGTTTGAGTGTAGTGGGATGGGTTTGCTGGTGAGTTTTGTTTGGGACCTAGGGGTGAGAGTAAATACATTACTTGGCTCAATGGTCGAGTGCAGTTCTAAACGCTGCAGCGCTGGTCCGTGTTCGTTATGCTTTGATAATGATGGTGGGGGTTTGTGGGGGTGTTTGATCCTCTGGGGGGTTGTGGTTGTTTGGTGTGGGTTCTGGTTTGGTGTGTGGGTGTGGATGTGTTTGGTTGGTGGTTTGGGGGGCCTTGGGTAAGGTGTTTTCACAATCATCATTCCATTTGGGGGGGGGGGGGTTGGGTTTAGGGGGGGGGGGGGCCACACAGGAGAGTTTTGAAAAGGGGGGAAGGTATGTCTTCTGATAGAACCCACATTAAAGACACACAATGGCATGTGGCTGATCTCAATTACTTTCTTCGTTTGAGGGTCTGGGTGGAGTTCTTTAGCTTCGCTATTTTCTTTGTGTCAGGGGGGACAATATGAACCTGTTGGAATTAGAAACTAGTGTGACCTGTAAGAATTCCAACTACTCTTACAACCGATAAGCACTTGGTTGGACGTGCAGTCAATCCTGTTTCTATCAGTCTGTCAAAAAAAATGGAAAGCGCTACTATATGCTCTTCAAATGTGTTTGTAGCAACAAGAATGTCATCCATAAAGTTAGTGATATGGGGATTTTGTAGAGGATCCAATAATTTCCTCATCATTCTTGAAAAGATACTTGGAGCATTTTTCAGCCCAAAGGGTAGTACATTAAACTCGTAGTGTCCACGTACTGAATTAATACTTGAATGTCCAAGCATTCTCCTAACTTTCTGGTTTGTTGGCACTGGTATTTGGTAGTATCCCTTGCTTAGATCTACCCTTTCGATAAATACCTAAGCCTTACTCAGTGTAGAGAACAGCTGGTTGGTGTCAGGTAATGGGTCCACCTGAGATTCTGTGATCGCATTAAGCTTCCGGTAGTCAATACATACCTGTGTTCACCACTCGGTTTTCTCAATAGCACCACACTTGAGCTATAGGGAGAGTCTGACTTCGAGATAATTTTCTCCTTCAACAGATAATCAACTTCCTCCCTTAGTGCTTGGGCTTTCGCATAGGGTATAGGGTATGTTCTCATGCATACTGGGGTAGGATCGGTAACCTTCATGTCGTACTCTAACAGATTCGTACGACCTGGCTTATCTGTGAGCACATCAGCATGGGGTTCCAACACTTTCTGAACCCTCTTCTTCTGCTCTGGAGTTAAATGTTCACTAATATTTACTTGAACATAATCCTCTGTAGTTGTGAGTGGATACTCCATAGAGTGAAGTGGTTCACCGACGTGCATTTTCTGTTGCAATGGCGAGGGTTCATAATATGTGCAACTTCTGATAATGCCTTGTCATAGTATGTTTTAAGAAGATTGACATGATATACCTTCTCCTTTCTTTTTCTTGGTCAATTTATAATTGGTCCTGGAAGTTTCTCCAGTATGACATAGGGTCCCTGCCATCCAATCTGCAATTTATTATTGCTGCTTGGCAACAGTAATAACACCTTTTCACCACCTCCAGTTCCCTATCCTTTGCTTTTTTGTTGTAGTACGCAGCATGCTTCCTCCTGGCCTGTCTTAAGTTTATCATGGCCAGTTTCCAACTGCTTTCAATCGAGATGTCAACTCGTTGACGTACTGGTATGCGGAAGTCACTGTTTCCTCTGCCTTTTCATCAGTCCATGTCCGCAGCAATGCTTCCAGTGGACCTTTTATTGGTCTTCCAAACAACAATGTAGCTGGAGCCAATCCAGTTGAGTTGTGGGGTACTTCCCTATATGCAAATAGTGCAGCGGGTAAGTATGTATCCCAAGTATCAGGTTTTTCCCTCGCCAGCTTTCTAAGGATTGAAATTAGCGTACCATTGAACCGCTCTACTTGACCGTTCCCTTGGGCATGGTAGGGACTACAATGATAGTGCCTGGCTTGAAATATCCTGAATACTTCTTGTGTTAGCTTTCCCTTAAACTGAGACCCATTGTCAGTCAATATCTGATGCGGGAAACCTAATCGGGTAAATATTGTCAACAGGGCCTCTGCCACGTGCTTTGAATCTATAGCTGACATGGCCACTGCTTCTCCCCACATAGAGCAAGTATCAACCAAGGTTAAGATGTAAGCATTTTTCTTCTTGGTCCTAGTGAGGGGTCCAACAATATCTACTGCAACACGTTCAAAAGGGGTTCCCATAATAGGCATTTCTCCCAGTGTTGCTGGTGCAGTCCTATGCTTAGGAGCTACTCTTTGGCATTCTGGACAAGATCTTACATATCTTTTTATGTCCTCTGTAATTCCTGGCCAGAAGTAGTGACAGGCTATCCTTTGTCCAGTGGCCCCTATTCCCATATGTCCACTGAAGGGTATAGCATGTCCTAGCGTCATAACCTTCTCCCTGTAAGATTTTGGCACTACAAGCTGTCCATGCCTTTTAGGTCCTGTTCCAGCTTTTCTGTATAGTAGGCCATTCTTCATATACAAGTCTCCTTTCTCTGGAGGGTTATGTGCTTTAGGCAATTTGCCAAAAACAAGGCTTCAGTGTGCTATCTGCTGCCTGAGCCTTTTTCATCTCTTCTGGATGAGTATTGATAGGATTCTCCTCCATTTTCCTGGAGCTTTCCCTGGTCTGGACTGTTGCCATAACTACAGGTTTTATAGGATCTCCAAGGAAAACATACCTACACCCCAAAATCAAAGGGTAAATAGGGTCGTCCATCACTGCTGCTTTGATTTCTCCTTCCACATAGCGAGATCTTATGTTGATTCGAGCTATGGGTAGTGTCATGGTTCTTGCTCCCTTGATCGGTCCTCTGATTTCCACTGTTTCTGTGGTTATCTGGTCAGGACTCACTAGAGAAGAGAGACACACACAACTGAATCAAAGTCCAATTTTATTCCTGTGTCATATAAACACAGTACTTGAGTGCCATTCACGGTCACTTCCTCACAGAAGGACAGGGGGATGATGGAAGTCTTTCTGACTTACTGCCAGTTTCCATTCCTTCCCTGATTCCCTGTTGTAAGACATGCAGCATGATGAGGAGGATTCTTCCTTCTGCAGTCCGCAGTATTGTGGTTACTTGAGCACCCACACCGTTCAGAAACGTCATTTAGACAAGTTTTACACCACTTTCCTTCCTTCCGGTAAGGTGTCTTATCCGATCTTAGAGGGTTTTTGTCCTTTTGGTCAAATCTTTGTTTGTTCCTTGTGGTATGGTCCTTTTGTTCATATTTGGTATAGTTTTGTGATGATTTGAAGTTTTGACCCTGCTTCTTCTTATTTCCTAATAATTCTGCCTGAGCTGCTTGATATCTCTCAGCAAAAGTTACAATATCTTCCAATCTCTCTGCTCCTTGTTCCATGATAAACTTCCTCATTTCTTCAGGCATGGACTCTTTCACTTGCTCCATCATTATCATTTCTTTCAGATCCTGACACTTTCCTAAACTACTCCATTTTTCCAAATAGGTTTCCAGTCTAGCAGAGAATTGGTGATAGTTTTCTCCTGGAAGAAGTTTAGCTGTTCGGAATTTCTTTCTATATGATTCTGAGTTCTTTTCATATCTCACAAGCAGTGCCTGCTTCAGGATTTCATAATCTTCCTGGTCATCTCTTGAGAGCTTCAAATACACATCGTAGGCCACACCTCTCAATCCCTGAGATAGTTTAAGACTCCATTTTTTCTTTCACTAAGCCATAGGTAGTGGCTAGTCTTTCGTATCTATCCAGGTACGACTCAATGGCGTCTTCTTTCTCAACAAATGGGTCCAGATGAAAATTCATGGCCCCACTTGAGGTGCTCTGGCTGGAGCTACTCTCAGAGTGAGGTGAAAGCTACCACCATTATTGCCAGTATTTGCCTGAATTTCAAAGCTCTTTTAAATCTCAACTGATGGTCTCTCTCTGCTTGTAATTTCCTTTCCTCAGCTTCTAACCTTTTTAGTTTCTCTTTCAGCTTCCAGTTTTTGTCTTCTTCTCTCAGCTTCAGTCTTTTGTCTTCTCTCTCTCAGCTTCCAGTCTTTTGTCTTCTCTCTCAGCTTGACAACCTCCTTTCTTCAGCTTCAAATTTCTTTGCTTCTCTATCAGCTCTAATTTTCTTTGCTTCAGTCTCTAATTTGCAACTTTCTTTCTTCCCTATCCCATGTGTTTGTCCACTTCTGTTGTGACATACTGAGTGAAAGAGCATCACCTGTCAAATTTAAATTCCTTACCCATCTGCATGATCGCAGTTTGAACTTCACTAGATCAGCCATGGCGTTGCTTAGAGAGGGTATGTAAATTTACTATAACCAAATTATTGTAATTAAAATTAATTTACTTTAAATGATACAAAAAATTTCCGTGCAACTTTGTGAGCATCAACTATTTACTGAGTACTAAATGGTACTCCTCCTAAGAAAATATTGTTTTAAAAAATCCAAAAATAGAATTTTTTTTCAAAAAATAAAAATTTATTTTCTTATGTTACCTATGGGTGGCACAAGATAGAGTGTAGATAGATGAATAGACTAAGTATGGCTCAAGATATCCAGAAATATCCCAGGAACGAGCCCCCAGTGTGGCGAGAGGTTTTATTTGGCTCTTGGATCAGTATAGTACTGACAATTCCAGAAATAGAATTTCTGCAGAAAATGGTGAAGTCCCAGTGTCTGAGAGGACTACTGGTATCACAAATTAGTTACGGCTGTGAATGATCTGATCTCGAAACAATAGTATAGAGGAGACCGACATAAAGCGCCACCTCTGCTGTGTAACTAATTGTGATATTAAACAAAGCAAGGAAACAGATTTTTACTTAACAATGATAAAATTGACAAGTCGTTCAAAATACAATTTCCTTATATTTTATTTAGTATATATACACTATCTACTCTTGTGCTGAAAGGTGAATGTTAAAAAAAAAATGGAATGAAATGAATTGGTAAGTTTACATATGATTTACAAATATTTATATTTATAAATATTACAACACGTTTTCCAATTATAGGAACAAAAAAATTATATCAGCGGTGCTGTTAATTAAGGATATAACGTTTATCAGCTATGCTGTTATTTACGTATAATTTATCCACTATGATCTTATTATTGTCTCTTGCTACGCTAATTCACGTTTTCTTCATTGACAGTTCCATGCTCACAATGCCGACAGAAATGGTACTAATGTGTACTCATCTCTCTTAAGTCTGTTCTTCTTTGTTTGGTTCACACCACCGGCAGAGTATCGTTCCTTTAGCCCACCCAAGACTGAGGGGGACCAAAGATGTAGAGTCTGGTCAAACTCTATGCTCCTGCGGAGTTCCAGGCAGCGGGATTGACTCGAACATACGACCTCAGGTTTTTAGGACACAATTAAACCCGTAACAAAGCAAAAATAGGGGCTAATTTCTGTCCTCAAGCCCACCTATTTCTAGTGTGAGTGAAATGAGCGTGTCTCCGATGTATGCATGTGGGATGAATGACAACATGGCTCAGTATGATTTAGCAATAGCGAGACAAGACAGGTGTCTACTTGCAAAACATTCTTTCTGATAAACTAATACATGGATACATTCAATAATATAGATTCAATACATGAATACATTTTATACATGAATACATCCCATAATATAAATCAATACATGAATAAATCCAATAATATGTACACCTAGGTGTGATACAACAATGTCCTTCCTCCTATACTATATCACGCCCTCTCTGACAATAGCTGGTAACATATATCCTAACAATATTGTTATGTTCTTATGATAGGAGTATATGAGACGAGGACTGGTTGGTGATATATCAGGTTGGAGTTATAGGAGACAATAGATTGGAGTTAGATGCGACAATAGATTGAGTCCTGACAAGGACTGTTTTGGTTATATTTACAGTTTGGAATTATCAGAGACAATAGACTGAAGTTATAGACTGACAATAGATTGAAGTATAGGAGACAATAGGTTGAAGTATGAGTCCTATTAGTCTTCGTCTATTCAATCATAATAGGAAATACAATCATTATACTTAATTCCCCCCAAGATACAATCAGTAACCTGATAGGTAGTATAAATGACACACAACAAATACCAACGGTTATCGTAAAAATATTTACCCTCCTAAGATTTTAAACTGGCCAGGTTTTGACGCGACTTAGTGAAGTAGGTTGCAGGTCGATGCCCTCAGGTAAGTTACCATAAATCAAGGTGACAGCTTCTCCCTCTTCAGTCTGTATCTCTGGCGTCAAGTTCGGGTTTGCGTGGTTAGCATAAAATCCGCCCGATTATATAGTCAAGTGGGAGCCGCGCTGGTGTAATGGCTTCGGCGTTGTACTGGCGACCAGGTGTTCATGGTTCAAACCCGGGCGTCGGCGTTTGAAGAAATGTTTACGGCCGGAAATTTGACTGAATAGCCTGAACGGCTCCTGTGATAAACCCTCTGTGGATGGGAAGGAGCGAAGCTCCTGCCCGGGTTGGAAGGAAAGTCCTCAGGTTCCCCAGCCTCGCAATGACATGTCATTGGGCCGAAGGGCTGAAAGCCCAAGTGCCGCTGGTTAAGGGAAAAAAAAAAAAAAAAAAAAAAAAAAAAAAAATAGTCAAGTAACTACTTGAGGAAAGCTTTCGGTTGGTTCCTGGCGGAGCAAGTTGATTGGTTTCCTCCGGTTTTGTACCTGGTCTCATACAGCCTAATTTTATTCAGTTTTCATCGGCCATCTTGCGTGAACAAGATGGCCGTTAATTTATTCTGTCTCAGAGACTGGTGAACGTTGATCGTTGATTGGTTGAAGCAAATCTGTATCTCGACATAGTGATTAACAAAGTAGTGGGTTACACTTCGTTTCACGACATTTGCCAGAAGAACATTTTGACATGCTGGACGTCGTGTAAGTTTGTTCTATATCGTGTACAGTGCGGACGTGACCAAATCTGATTATAACCAACAACGGCCGCACCAGACGACTTTTTTGTAAATAACATAGATAACTTGACGCATCATATGGCTCATGGGATAGATCGAGTTAAACGACTTGGCGCGACATATGGCTCATGGAAGAGGTCGAGGTAAAACACACAGACAAATGTTAAATACATTATAAACGGACTTACTTCTGTTTTATCTAACACACTGGCTGTATCTTCTCAACGACTCTGCTGATCAGTTCTGCAGTACTTTTTTGTGTGGAAGAATGATTCTATTGCAGAAGTTTGTACGCCTGCGAAACGAAAAAAAAAAAAAAAAAAAAAAAAAAATATATATATATATATATATATATATATATATATATATATATATATATATATATATATATATATATATATATATATATATATATATATATATATATATATATATATATATATATTCAAAGCTTGTCAAAACATTTTTAGTGGCAGCAAAGATTTGACAAAACCCATCTGTAAAATGTCAACACATCCCCACACTAAGGACGTGATGGAAAAACTTTTTTATACTCTGAAACATGAGAGCACGATGTAAACAACAAGAAGAATCATTACATTATTCAACATAGCATATCCATTTTTAATAACTCTCAGGCTCGAATCCGCCTTTCATCACATTTGTTTGAGTGTTTGTTCCTCTTCATTAGAATGTCTTTTTTAAAATTTTAAATGGGTACTTTTCTCTTCCCGGAATTCGTTTCGGAAAAAAGTGGGGCTGTCCCGGAAAATGGGACGAATGGGAGCCCAAAATGAATAACACGATTAGTTATTGTATACGAACTGGAAGAATGAAGAATATTAATTATTGTACAAGAACGGTAAAACCAAGAACACGATTATCTGTTACACAAGAACAGCAAAGCACAACAATATTACTTATCGTAAAAGAACAGCATAGCACAACAATATTACTTATCGTAAAAGAACAGCAAAGCACAACAATATTACTTATCGTAAAAGAACAGCAAAGCACAACAATATTACTTATCGTAAAAGAACAGCAAAGCACAACAATATTACTTATCGTAAAAGAACAGCAAAGCACAACAATATTACTTATCGTAAAAGAACAGCAAAGCACAACAATATTTCTTATCGTAAAAGAACAGCAAAGCACAACAATATTACTTATCGTAAAAGAACAACGAAGCACAACAATATTACTTATCGTAAAAGAACAGCAAAGCACAACAATATTACTTATCGTAAAAGAACAGCAAAGCACAACAATATTACTTATCGTAAAAGAACAGCAAAGCACAACAATATTACTTATCGTAAAAGAACAGCAAAGCACAACAATATTTCTTATCGTAAAAGAACAGCAAAGCACAACAATACTTATCGTAAAAGAAACAGCAAAGCACAACAATATTACTTATCGTAAAAGAACAGCAAAGCACAACAATATTACTTATCGTAAAAGAACAGCAAAGCACAACAATATTACTTATCGTAAAAGAACAGCAAAGCACAACAATATTTCTTATCGTAAAAGAACAGCAAAGCACAACAATATTACTTATCGTAAAAGAACAACGAAGCACAACAATATTACTTATCGTAAAAGAACAGCAAAGCACAACAATATTACTTATCGTAAAAGAACAGCAAAGAAGAACAAAATTATGTTTTGTACAATAGCAGCAAAGAAGAACAAGATTATTTAATGTATAAGAAGATCAAAGAAGAACAAGTTTACTTATACTACAAGAACGGCAACGAAGAACATAAGTTCAGGTAGTAGCAAGTAGAGGAAAAAACTCGTTTTAGGAATCCAGTTTTATTGTTGTTGCTATATGGACTCAAAAAGAGAGAAAATAAATTTTCCACACAATCTATCACATGCAATAAAAGTGGTTGGCCAGTTATCATTAATTAGTAATTCATCATAATGTTCACACAAAAACCTTAAGTATTGAACGATATGAAAGATTACTGGTTAATGATAAAATGCCACCCACTTTTATCGTATACAATACAATGTTATACAAATATGTTTTCTCTTGTTTTTTTTTTTTTAAAGTACTTATAGTAATAACATTAAGCAGATCCCTAAAACGCTTTTAAAGCTACGTTTATGATTTTATGTCATAACTGAATGTAAATTTTTTGTCGAAAACGTTTGCCACCAACATCGAGTGAAATTCGTCTTTGAATAAAATACAAAGTTTTCAGTTTATAAACCTAATGTAAAGCTGACGGGACAGTTGGCCGTTTCTACAGCTGTTTATAAAACAAAGGACTCGGTAGTTACTATGTATCTCGGATGACCTAGTTGTCTGAAGGAGCACTTTGATTAATAAGGCACATCACCGTTCACATTCCGACACCAGCGTCTTTTAAATGCAAAACACAGTATATTTTATCAGTTCATCATTTCCCTTGCTTTAGTGACGTTATTTCCACCTTACTTTATTTATAGTTATAATATAAAATCAGCTGAGTCAACGCCGATCACAGAACGAAAGATTATAATGTACTGAAAGTGATATGATTGCAAAGTTTCAGCTCTCTAAGGTGAGTGGACAACGGAGATTACGAGCGTCAAAGATTTGAAACACGATAAATATACAAATCTCAAGTGAATTACAAGACAAACGAATAACAAGAAGACTGGTTAACAACAACAACAAAAATAAAATATATAAAAACTGTCAGTCAAGAAGTCTTCTAAATTTCAGGTGACAGGTGAAGCGTTGAAGGGACACACCTAGTTACACCTTAGTTAAAATAGCAATGTTAAGGATACTTGAAATCATGAAGAAGATTAGGTAAACTGTTACTAGAAAGTAAAAATGTTAACAGTACAGGTTACTGGCACTTAAACAAAAATTTGCTAAAACTGCGCACATACACTGAGCTAAACTCTGTTTAGAAAAAAAGTCATTACATTCAAAGTTATTACAGCTAGAATGCAAATGTTCGTATCTTCCAACAAGAAAATTGTCTGCACATTTGACATATCTTGGCATTGCTTGGAACCTCTACCGTACTCTGATAACCATCTCTATTTTCGAGAACACTAATTATCTCGCTCACTTCGCCCTGTTCTCTAGATGAGATAGGATTTTTGGTGAGGATGATTTAAATTGGTTTTTGTATATCATCTTAGTTGTGGTTCCTAGAGTACAAACACACTTGTGCGTGTTCTTGTCCCTTCCTAGAGTTCATGACAGGTAGTTGTGTTACTTTTTGGAGTACAAGACACGTGTGTGGTTGTGTTACTTTTTGGAGTACAAGACACTTGTGTGTGGTTGTGTTACTTTCTGGAGTACAAGACACTTGTGTGTGGTTGTGTTACTTTCTGGAGTACAAGACACGTGTGTGTCGCTGTTTTACTTTCTAGAGTACAAAACATGTGTGTGTGGTTGTGTTACTTTCTAGAGTACAAGACGCATGTGTGTGGTTGTGTTACTTTCCATAGTACAAGAATGTGTGTGTGGTTGTGTTATTTTCTAGAGTACAAGACACGTGTGTGTGTGTGTGTGTGTGGTTGTTTTACTTTCTAGAATACAAGACGCGTGTGTGTGGTTGTGTTACTTTTTAGAGCACAAGAAAGTTGTGTGTGGTTGTGTTACTTTCCATAGTACAAAAATGTGTGTGTGGTTGTGTTATTTTCTAGAGTACAAGACACGAGTGTGTTGTTGTGTTACTTTCTAGAGTACAAGCCATGTGTGTGTTTGTGTGCTTGTTTTACTTTATAGAATTTAAGACGCGCATGTGTGGTTGTGTTACTTTTTAGAGTACAAGAAAGTTGTGTGTGGTTGTGTTACTTTCCATAGTACAAGAATGTGTGTGTGGTTGTGTTACTTTCTAGAGTACAAGACAGGAGTGTGTTGTTGTGTTACTTTCTAGAGTACAAGACATGTGTGTGTGGTTGCTTTACTTTCTAGAGTACAAGATGTGTGCGTGTGATTGGTTGTGTTACTTTCTAGAGTACAAGACATGTATGTGTGTGATTGTGTTACTGTCTAGAGTACAAGACATTTGAGCATGGTTTTGTTACTGTCTAGAGTACAAGACATTTGAGCATGGTTTTGTTACTGTCTAGAGTACAAAACATTTATGTGTGTCTTTTTTTACTGTCTGGAAAGAGTACAGGACACTTGTGCGTGTTTGCTTTCTTCAATACAAGACATTTGTATGTTTTATTACTTTGTAGAGTACCAGATACATTTGTGGTTGTGTTACTTTCTAAAGTACAAGACATCTTAGTGTGGTTGTGTTACTTTCTAAAGTACAAGACATGTTTCCGTGTTTTTCCTAATATACTTACTTACAAAGTTACAACTGATCAGAGCATGTATATTCCCAGTAGCAACATACGGCTGCGAGACTTGGACACTCGATAAAACAGTTGCAAAAAAGATTACATCATTCGAAATGAAATGCTACAGAAGGATGTTGAGAATACCCTGGACAGAAAAAAAGACCAACAGAGAAGTACTGCACTCACTAAACGTACAGGAATATTGGCTCCTAAATACCATCGCAATAAGGAAGCTGAAATTTTTCGGTCATATAAAAAGACATAATAGTCTGGAAAAAACAGTGATGGAAGGCATGGTCCCTGGAAAAAGGGGAAGGGGTCGACCCAGGACATCACAGAGAGTCTGAACTTGTCTTTGGCTGATGCAGGTCGACTTGCCCAGAATCGTGATGCGTTCAGAGCAGCTGTAATGGAGACAGCGTTCTGGAAAGAATACGTCACATGATGATGATGACTTACTTACTTACTTAGTCGTTTCTCTTCTACCGTGAGGTGTAGAGGTTTGGAAGATAGAGCGCCATACTATGCTATCGGCTGTCTTCTTCCTGACCTGGTTCCATTCTAGTCCTCGGTCCTTCAAAGATTGTCTAATGTTGTCCTCCCAGCGGACTCTGGATCGTCCTGTGGGTCTGGATCCCTGGCTCTTTGTTTCCCATGCTTGTTGTCGTAGCCGATCTTCTCCCATTTTGCAGACATGGCCATACCATATTAATTGGGACTGTTCTATTTGGGTCTGCAGTGGTTGGGATTTTAGGCCTTGACGTATCGTCTGGTTGCGGACCATGTCTCTTCTTGTTACTTCAATCACCATCCTCAGATACCTAATTTCTAAGGTTTGGATCTGGCATTTGTGGGCTGTAGTCATTGCCCATGACTCGCATCCATACGTGAAGACTGGGACATAGGTGGAGCGGTATACGGCCATCTTAATCTTCTTGCCAACTTCTCTTGCTAAGGAGTCCTCGATTTATGGCCTGAAAAAGTCTCCCAGCTGCTGCTCTTCGGGTAACCAACTCTTCTTTGATGCCTCCATTCCGGTCTATGACAGCTCCGAGGTATTTAAAGGACCTGCTCCAAGGCCCGTTCTCCCAGCTTGATCGGATGCCTTCTTTCCTCTCGTGATTTTACCATGGTTTTTGTTTTAGAGCTGCTGATGACCATCCCTCTCCTCTCCAGCTCTTCCTTCTAGACTTGCAGGTTGGATTGAAGATGTGCCTCTGATTTAGCAATCAGGGCAACATCGTCAGTAAATGCCAGCTCTGAAATACATACCTGTCTCATCTTCCTAATATACAATAAACTGATACTCATTTTGTCTTCATTATTTTCAGAGTGGAGTTTGATAAAAACTATAATTTATTTTAATTGTTTCGTTGAGCTCAGAAAACAAATATGAAACCAGAACACAGAGTGGTCGGCCTAAAGCAACATGGTGAAAAACTGCGGAAGAAGAGATGCAAGGGATGAACCAGAGTTTGGGCACCACATGAAGGATGTCCGCCGACAGAGCTATGTGGAGACAGGCGTGATTCTCAATGATTCCTTCAGCGGTCAAAGACCAAAAAAGAAGAGGAAAAAGAAATTCTGTATAACTCTCACATTGGAACTACCTTTCTTCTAATTATTTTGTGCCTTTTTTTTAAATTATACATTTGTTTACCTGCAAGTGTGTGTATCGCTTGTTTTTCTGTACAGACTGTGCTAAAGTGACACATAGGCAGATTTAAAAATAAATTGCTGTTTATTTTTTTTATGTTTAAATAGTATGTGGAAAGTTTAGATAACATGACATATAATCACACATATTAATTGGATGTTTTCGTTGTCTGCTCGTCGTCCTTGGCAAGGTAAAGCGATTGTAGAATAAACTTTAAGAAAAGGGAGACAAAATTCCAATTAATTTTTGAAAACATTACATATTTTCAAGTGCCGTTGTTGAATCGAAGATTTTCAGTGACGCCATTTAAAAAAAAAATTGTAAAATTACAAACAATGGAGCCGCGGTAGCGTAGTGGTTAGTGCACTGGCTTCCTAGCTCAGTGGTTCATGGTTCGATCCCCAGTGGAGGTGGAATTGTGTAGACCGCAAACGGTTCCTGGGTCGACCCAGCCTCATGAATTGGGTACCAGAGCAACTCTTGGAAGGTTAAGGCGGCCGGCGTGATGCTGACTACATCACCCCTAGTGTGCCGATGGTCAACAAAATATGGGCCTAACACCATATTCCCAATATGCCTCAATAGGCGTGTCTTTTTCTTCTTCTTCCGTCCTTAACCACCGACCGTCAAAGCAGTCAGTGGCCATTACGCTTAGTGGCGTCTTAGGGCAACAGCAGATAGGTTTTCTTTGCCATTTTTTTCCCATCACGCCTAGTGGCGTCTTTAGGGCAACGGCAAATCAACCCATTTGCTGTTGTTTCCGTAATCGAAGTGACTGGCAAACGGGTGATCAGCCCGTTGTGCAATAGGCGTGTAACGAGATATAAAAGAAAGATAAAAACACCATGATAACGCTTAGATTTCATTTAAAGCGCAAAAAGAAAGGAATATTCTACACATTTGAGGTTAACTGAATACCAAAGTATTTGGAAAATATGTTTTACTTATCTTTTAAGTAATATTTAACGAAACAGAAATTTTGAAAAGCGAATCATGTCCAGAAATTCATACGAAATGTATAAAATGTTGTGTGGGTCCTATGGAGATGCGTTACTCAAATCATTGAAGATCATTCAGTCAATATTTGCAAAGATTTGCTTGTCAAAATTTCAGGTTATAAACAAATACATTCGTTTGCTGAATACTCACAGAGTTATCTAAAATATTATTTTCTACCTTTTAGGGCACTTTTGTATATGTGTATGTGGGGAGGGGTTGGAGTATGGTGATTATATCTCACGTACAGAGAAGAAAACACATAACGAGGTCATAGAAAAATTAGGAATGAAAATAGAAACAATGAATTAGATCCAAGTTAGATAGATACCATAAGTCGGTTACATTACCATACATATAACCCAGCTGATAACTTTAATGGAAGAAGCTGAAGAAGGCAAGCATGCAAGAGGGAGACAGCTCAATAAGTGGGAAGATAACATGACAAGAAAGTGTCAATCACAGTGTACCATCAAGACAAGAAAGTGTCAATCACAGTGTACCATCAAGACAAGAAAGTGTCAATCACAGTGTACCATCAAGACAAGAAAGTGTCAATCACAGTGTACCAGGGAGCCGCGCTAGCGTAGTGGTTACAACACCGCTCTGGCGACCGGGTGATACAGGATCAAACCCGGGCGACGGCATTTGAGGATTTTTCGTCGACCGGGATTTGGACTGGATTAACTCGAGACCTGGCGAGGACATTTGAAGGAGTGTCGTCGACCAGGGACTGGCGGCTCCTGAGCCGACCCAACTGCAATGGGTACCTCCGAAATCGGCGAGTATTTGCCTGAATGGCGAGGGACACCTGTCTCTGTACAAGAAATAAAGGGATACTCACGTAAAATCAATGTCAGGTTAGACATAAATAATAACCTGAGATTTCGCCTCGAGTATTAGCGGGCGTACGAAAAAAAAAAAAAAAAAAAAAAAAAAAACAGTGTACCATCAAGACAAGAAAGTGTCAATCACAGTGTACCATCAAGACAAGAAAGTGTCAATCACAGTGTACCATCAAGACAAGAAAGTGTCAATCACAGTGTACCATCAAGACAAGAAAGTGTCAATCACAGTGTACCATCAAGACAAGAAACTGTCAATCACAGTGTACCATCAAGACAAGAGACAGAAGACATTGGCCATCCACTGCAGCCGATCTTATGAAAATGGCAACCAAACATCAAAATTCTGTTTCAATATTATCTTTTTGTTTATTTTTGGAAGAAGCCATTGCTTCACTCCCATTATACTTATCTTTCAACATCATTGCATTTCCATTTTCTGAGATTTGCGTGTTAATTTAGATAGACGCATGTCTTGTAAATAAATAAATTTTTAACGAAATAACAAGGAGGCGATAAAGAAAGAAAGAGAAAATTAGTCAGTATAGAAAGAAATTATTGAAAAAAAGAGAGGTTGCGTGCCTAAATTCCGTTCATCGTAGCAATAACTTTTTTTTCTGTTTTGTTTCAATATGAAAACATCAGCGGGCATCAAGGGAAGTAAATAAATGCGAACACTCATCATCATCATTCATTATTTCCCCTTTTTCGCTCCTTGTGGAGTAGGAAACCACGACTGCAGCAGGGCGCTCTCTTGAAGCTTGCAACAAAGGACTCATGTGTTCTTGAAGCTTGCAACAAAGGACTCATGTTCTTGAAGCTTGCAACAAAGGACTCATGTGTTCTTGAAGCCTTGGTTTCTATAGCAATGTGTTTTACCTAATGAGGTTGCAAACCCCCATCCTCAACGTTATATTAGTAGCTACGTCTCTTCTCTTCTTGGATCCTTAGTCCCTGACTGCCATCACGACTAGTGGCTTCTTGTAGGGCAGCAACAAACTGCCCCCATTTAGCTTTACCAGTGGCCATTCTTCGTGCTGTGCCCTAACTCTGGTTTATGCTTTACATCTCAGCCTCCAATGTTCTCTGCCAGGTTGACTTTGGTCTGCCTCTCTTTCGCCGTCCTTCTGTTGGTCCATAGCATATCAGTTCTGGTGATGGTGTCAGAGTTCTGGTGATGGTGTCAGAGTTCTGGTGATGGTGTCACAGTTCTGGTGATGGTGTCACAGTTCTGGTGATGGTGTCACAGTTCTGGTGATGGTGTCACATTTCTGGTGATGGTGTCACAGTTCTGGTGATGGTGTCACAGTTCTGGTGATGTTGTCAGAGTTCTGGTGATGGTGTCACAGTTCTGGTGATGGTGTCACAGTTCTGGTGATGGTGTCACAGTTCTGGTGATGGTGTCACAGTTCTGGTGATGTGTCAGAGTTCTGGTGATGGTGTCACAGTTCTGGTGATGGTGTCACAGCTCTGATGATGGTGTCACAGTTCTGGTGATGGTGTCACAGTTCTGGTGATGGTGCCACAGTTCTGGTGATGGTGTCACAGTTCTGGTGATGGTGTCACAGTTCTGGTGATGGTGTCACAGTTCTGGTGATGGTGTCACAGTTCTGGTGATGGTGTCACAGCTCTTATGATGGTATCACAGTTCTGGTGATGGTGTCACAGTTCTGGTGATGGTGTCACAGTTATGGTGATGGTGTCACAGTTCTGGTGATGGTGTCACAGTTCTGGTGATGGTGTCACAGCTCTGGTGATGGTGTCAGTGTCCTTTCTGAGGATATGGCCAGCTCAGTTCCAGAGTCTGCCTGTGATGATGGTGTACATACCTTTTTGGCCGCACCGTGTAAGCAGTTCCTAGTTGGAGATGGTATTCGGAAAGTCGCCCCGTACAACATGTTTTTATACTATACAAACTTGTCCCCTGTCCTGCACTGTTCCCATCTTCTATCATTGACTAGACACAATATTAAGGTTTAGACTATGTTTTGTATAATCTAACCTATACTGTATAATTGGGGAGCTGCAGAAGTGTGCGTCATAAATGAGACTGGATCGCTCCTAGATACATATCCAGTGTTACGTATTGGGAAAGCGCACTAATAAACCCTGTCCACGAAAGCATTATGTTTGTGGTGCCTAGTTGGCAAGGAGGACAGTCGTGATTGGCTCCAGTAGCTAGGCGGTATTGTCGTTCAGAAGGTCCTGGATTCGAGTAACCAGTAAGCCTATCACTTCTGTTCTTTTTTCTGCGGTCTAGTTTTTCTACTTCTTTATTTATCACGAGCGCCTGAAACAAAACCTTTATGTGTGTATTATTTACCAACATGTGTGATAAAGCTGAAGTCCTGTTCTTCCTTGTGTCTCATCAGAGACCCATTGGGAACTAAGTGGAGCAAGTACTAACTATATGTAGACCGTAATAATCTAATCTGAAAGGTGAAGTTGCTAGTATGGATATGTAGATAAATCATTACTTGGTAATTCGTTCATTAGAAATAAGAAATCGTTAATTAGAGCTTCAAACACATGACATAACGATGGCTGAAAAAGTGGCAGGCAGACAGAAATACGCACAGGCATGCAGGGAGATAAATGTGTAGACATACACACAAACAGGCATGCACGGAGATAAATGTGTAGACATACACACAAACAGGCATGCACGGAGATAAATGTGTAGACATACACACAAACAGGCATGTAGACAAGCAGAGAACAATGAAGTAGAGAGGCTGGTTGTAAAAAGGGAAGCAGAGAAACGAAAAGAAAAAAAAAACACTCAAGTTGACTGATAAGGTGGTTTTTTTTTTGTTGTGATGTTACTGCTTTCATAAGGTTATACTGGACACATAAATGAATGGTCAACTCGTTCCGACACAGTGCTGACATCGAGTGAGAATGTAGATGTAAAGGACGCGAATGTGTGTACAGTTCTGTTGAGTTGACAAGTCACTCACTCAATCATAGTTAGAAGTCAATAAAGGATAGACTGCTGATGACGTTTCATACATTTAATAATGGACGTACACTTCGACATCACGATTACAGTCACTTGAACAGGTTGGCAAAAAATCATCGTATACTTGAAAAATGGGTGACAATGTCAGATGTGCATTTATGTGGCATGTAAATATAATGGAACGATAGTAGGCAAGCACTCAATATTCTGGTTGTCTATCGTCTCATGTTTCAACTGACTAATCGCGTCAGTTAAGGTGGATACATAATCATCAACAATGGTTCACTGTCAGAACCTTCTCCTGGCTAAGTTTCTCAAGCCGTAAATTCATCAAATGTTTATAGCAACAATGTTAAACCACAGTAGTGGGTTTTCATAATATATAGATCTCTGTACCATCATCAGATAATAGGACCTTTTCTGTTCTCCGACAATGATCCGCTTACAATGGCGGGAATCCAAAATGGCTCTCCTCCGTGAGCTTCGCTCCCCCAGGATGAAAAATTATGAAGCAGAATTAATTCGTAATTCGTACATAAATGTTCTCATTGGGCTTCTATACATTTCTGCTATCAATAAGGCTGGTTACATCAAGTAATCTAGTGCTGCTAGATAACACGTCATCTTCATCTGTAGTCAACAATCCTAGATGTACGATAATACGCCTCCCATCTAGGCTTAGCAAAAAAGTTCAGCAAAAAAGGTTTTGGTTTTACCTGGCTTTAGGAAAACACACACAAGCGAATAACGCACGCCATTCCTTGGCGTTAATAATCAACATTAGGAGAATCTCTGATACTACAGTCATACAGAGAAACAATCTCCTTCCTAGAATAAATCACAGAGATCAATCTTCAGACATTCTAGTCGAACCAGCCCATAGCAGCGACGACATGACAGCAGCCTTCTCTGTCGACACCCCAAATCGACGCATGCGCAGAAATGCCTTTGACCCCAGAGTTCAGCTCAAAAAATAGACCGACATAGAAATACAAAGATACAAAGATATAAGACCGAATCACCTTAGATAGTCAAGGAATAAATATAAATTCGGGTCATAAACATTTTAAGCAAGACCAATCTATATCTGGCCATACCAGACGCAAAATGACGTAAATCTTATATTCATACGCCAGATTGAGATACAAGAACAGATAACCCATATAACCGAATATAACATCGATCAATCAGGGTTCTGTCCCTTAGACTAAGAATCATTGATTCTTAAATAAAATACTTTTCATCAGACAAATAGTTATACTTTACATTTGTATGCCTACCAACAGTAATCTGTGCGTCACACAAAAGACTACCACACAAAAGAATCTGTGCGCAACACTGACAGAAAGGTAAAGATAAATGTGGTACCATATCAGATACTGTCGCAGCGGAATGAAGTGTGAGAGATTTCACAATACGAGGTTCAACTTTTTTATGATGTAGTGTGACATTTGCAGTTCCTCGCTGCGATTTCCTTTTTCTAAGTCAGGAGCTGAGTCAGATACTCATTTAACGCTGGACAGAATGGAACGTGACGCTACCAGGTTTCGACCCTGAACCCGGTTACTTCACTGTGAGGGGAAAATGCTCTAACCCCTTAGCCAATCGGCCGCTTCAGGTAACGGTAGTCCAGTAGCAAATATTACTGGAAGGGAATGAAGTGTTAGAGACTTCACCATACTAGGTCCAATTAATTTTTTTAAGAGATGGAGTGAGCAATTCCCTTCCTCACCGCCTTTCCTTCCCTAACTCAAGAACAAAACCAGGTACCCATTTACAGTTGGGTATACGGGTGCGTGATGCTACTATGTTTCTAGCTTGGAACCGGGTAGTACCTGTGCCGCGATAGGAAAGCGCTTGAACCGCTTAGCGAATAAGACGCTCAGACAGGAAGACATACGAAAAACAAGAAGACAGAAAGTCAGACATACTGACTCGTAAAAGCGACCCACATATGACCCATTATGTCTATCACAGTGATCATTTTATAACAAAACTCTTATGCACGGAGGCATATCTGGAGTTATCCTTATATGACCACCAGCTATGCACAATTCTACAATATAAGTACGTGGAAGTGAACCTATGTCTGTGAGGCTAATTACACCCTCAATGAGTCTTGAAGTCATGTACACACTTCCAGGGATTCCTCCTGTGGTGAAACTTGTTGAGAACCCAGCATTGCACACTAAGCTTCGAGAAGTCACTTGGGTCCCAGACGTAACTCTTTGGCTTAGACTTGGTTGACTGCATGCAGAAGGATCTCACTGTGGACCCAGTGATAGGCTGGGGAAGCCTATTTGGCAAGGAAGATTATTCCAGCACCTCTGATTCATGCTATACATAGCTTCTACAAGTCTTGCAGAAATTGAGAAGTGGCTCTGTGCAGGACGTGATAATTCCTTGGGAGGGCCCAGAACCAGGGTACAGTATTTTAGCTCTGCACAGTTGGAGAGCCCCTTGAATGGCGAGGAATGCACAATATGCCACGCACTTTTTACTTCTAGCTTGGGACCAGATGTGACGATCCTTTAAATGCAAGCCAAGCTGGAGAAACTGGAGCTCATGACTTCAATTCAACGCGTTTCAGAATGGCAGAAAAGCCACAGGAAAAGCCTAGATCTACAGTGTAGATAATACCAAGGAGTCTTCAACTTGATATTGGCTGCAAAAGAGCGAGAAGCTCAGCATCACTAGTTAAACAACAACAACAACAACAACAATAACAAAACTCTTATATTTGACCATTTGACCCAATTTTCCAGAATGTTTCAGATTTTGTTCAGTAATATAATGTATCTTGATAAAAAAAATACATTTCTCCACCACAAATTGTCGTGTTCAGGGATTTTAAGCTGACAAATATCAAAGACCAGAAAAGAGAAAGGCTTCTTTGTGTTAATAAGGAGATGAGAGTTTGTTTGTCTCAAATAAGACCTAATTAAAAATTAGATTACCCTACAAAAACAAGCTCACACCTCTCATTGAATTAGCATTTTTTGTGAATGAATCATGTTTTTATGTAGCTGCATTGTTTTATACTTTTTAGATGTCTCATGATCATTTTATAAAGTAGTTGTGTTCTATGTTATGAATAAAACACTGCTAGTAGCTGATTTTTTTGTTTTTTTGGGGAAAGTATTTCTTATCAATAAAAAATTTGGTGTGACGCGTAAAATTTTCATTCCGAAAGTGTGGCCCACAGATAAAAGTTTTGGAACCACTGTGTTTGGCCTTTACCATACTAGGTTTATGCTTAGGATTTTTATGAGGGTGGGGGGTTGACCAGTTCCCTCCCTCGCTGCCTGTGCCTTCCTTAACTCAAGAGCAGAGGCAGGTACCCATTACAGCTGGGTAGACTGGATCGATCCTGGAATTCGGTAACTGTGTCGTGAGAGGAAACCACTGTAACCGTTTAGCCAATCAGACGATCAGACGGTCTCGCTCTAAAATCAAAGAAAAATATCACTTTTTGCCACCAACAGACGAAACAAACTGACTGTATAATGATGTTCAATAATATGACGCCGAATGGTTTTTCATCATCACCATAATTATCATAAAATCCTTTACTTTTTGCTCCTCATGGAGCATGGAGCTAGGACTGCACCAAGCTATCATGTGCTTTTACAGCAGTAGTTTCTGTAGCAATCTGTTTGACATGATGAGGTTGCCAGCCTCATTCATAATCTGATATAAGTCCATTTGTACGACATGTTTGAGGGCACAGAAGTCCTATTATGTTTTTGGTTACAGGTTGCTCTAAAAAGACAAATAAATGCGTCATGGCTCCAACAGGTAAAGAACTAACTATAGAATGGTGATCCCTTGGATGGCATCGAAAGCTTTCTTGCAAGAAAAATATTAGAGCGTGGGTTCTTAGCCTTTCTTGTGCAACTGACCCCTTTTGATTGTCCGGTGAAGACTGTTGACCCCTGCTTGGAAAAACATGCACACTTACACATACTTAAAATTGTTACAAACAAATAACAGTTTTTTTTACAAATAAAAATCGTGACGTTTGTGTATTGTCATACTGAAAAAGGAATCTGTAGAAAAGAACATATTTTCTTAAATGCACAAATCTATATTAAGTATCTGAGTAAAAAAAAATGGTGAAAATAAAATTCGTATTTTTAGTTTATTTACACGGATACCCTACAATCCTTTCGTGGACCAAAAGGGGTCCGAAGATTACATATTAAGAAACCCTGTATTGGAGCATGCATTATTAATTTTCTCCAGCGTTTGTTTGTTTTCTTGTTTTTCTCATTTGCAGACGTTTTCAAGCATGAATGTCATTATTACAAGATTTTTCAATTTGCCTGTTTATGACTGTTGCTTTCTGGGGACGAATAGACGAAGTCACATGACAGCGAACGGTAGTCATCCTAAGACAAATAATTGTAATCTCCATCAGGAGAGACATTAAGAGCTGGAGGCTAAAGACAATAAGAACAAAAGGCAGACAATTAAAGAAAAAAAGAAAACGGTAAAAAAAAATTAAAAGAAGGAAAAATAAAATAAACAGAATGGACAAAGAGGAGATTAAAGATTGGCTGAGAAGAATAAGAGATGAGAAGATGACGCTGACAGGTGGACAGGACATACATAGAGGAAACCTGTTGATAGGACATACATAGAGGAAACCTGTTGATAGGACATACATAGAGGAAACCTGTTGATAGGACATACATAGAGGAATCCTGTTGATAGGACATATATAGAGGAAACCTGTTGATAAGACATACATAGAGGAAACCTGTTGATAGGACAAACAGAGAGGAAACCTGTTGGTAGGACCTACATAGAGGAAACCTGTTGATAGAACATACATAGAGGAAACCTGTTGATAGTATTAAATGGTAGTTCTTGTTCTGGATTGCCCTGAGTAAGACAGGAAGAAGACAACTGATAACTCCACGAAGAAGAGAAACGGAAATATAAATGAAAAGGATGAAGAATACGTGGATAGATCTTGAGCGAACGACTCGCGACTGCGACAGACTTGGCATATGTTTGTTGACGGCCTATGTTCCTTCAGGGGTGAATAAGGATGAACAAAACGTGAAGAAGAAAAAGTGAAAAAGAAGAATATGAAAAAGAAGTACATAAAAATGAAGAACATGGAAAAAAAAACAAGAAAAGAAGAACATGAAAAAAAATACGTGAAAATGAGAAGATGAAAAAGAAGAACATGAAAAAGAAGAACATGAAAAAAGAAGCACAAGAAAAAAGAAGGACTTGAAAAAGAAGAACATTAAAAAGAAGAACTTAAAAAAGCAGAGCGAAAAAAAAAATAGATCGAAATAAGAAGCCGAAAGAGAAAGACGGAATAAGAAAGATTGGAGAGCTCTCTGTAACATAAACACGAAACAGCTGATGGCACACATTCCAGTCAACTCCAGCAGATGAGTGCCACGAAATGTTTTCTATTACGTGTACCAAAACAAACAGGTCATCTATCAATTTCAAAGTTTTGATTGTACACTTTTCTGCACCAGCACAAGATACGAGGTAGCTTGAGGACGCAGTAATAGCCAAGCCAGGCCTTCATTAACGTCAGTCTCCAGAATGTGGTTGTGTATGGGTGTGTGTATATAAACCTGTTGAGAGCAATACAAGGCAGTCCTTGATTTGGAATCTTCAGGGTAAGATAGGTAGGGGGACTCCGAGAGACACTAGGAGCAGGGGCTAGAGACAGACATGAAGGGGCTAAAGTGGGCTAGAGACAGACACAAAGGAGCTAAAGTGGGCTGGAGACAGACATGAAGGGGCTAAAGTCGGATAGAGACAGACATGAAAGGGCTAAAGTGGGCTAGAGTCAGATATGAAGGGGCTAAAGTGAGCTAGAGACAGATATGAAGGGGCTAAAGTGGGCTAGAGACAGATATGAAGGGGCTAAAGTGGGCTAGAGACAGACATGAAAGGGCTAAAGTGGGTTAGAGACAGACATGAAGGGGCTAAAGTGGTCTAGAGACAGATATGAAGGGGATAAAGTGGGCTAGAGACAGATATGATGGGACTAAAGTGGGCTAGAGACAGATATGAAGGGCCTAAAGTGGGCTAGAAACAGATATAAAGGGGCTAAACTAGGCACATGGCAGAAAGGCGTGGCATTAATTTCTTAAAGACCTATGCTACTCGGGGAACTGAAGAATAAATGAGGATAATAACTATTTGCAGATCCTAGTGGCACATGTAGCAGCTATATTCAGAACGTGCAACAGCTTGCAAAAAAAATAAATAAACAAAAATAAACATGTAGTTTAAACAAATGTGTCTGTAAAACATCATTTCCGTAGTCATAAAGATCAAACGCTTGAAGTGTTTACAAATTATTCTTGAATTTTTACAGTGTACTTACAGCTTTCATTACGCATATTTTTTTATTATGTGATCTATTCCTTGTGCGTGTATTTAACCAACAGACGATGTTTTTTCTCCCCAACCCGTCATTTGATTATGCTCATCTGTAAAACTAAGGTAATGTCGGCCTACCTTTTGCCGTTATACAATACCATTGTTATTACGTCAATAATTATTTACACCGTTCTACGTTTCCAGAAAGGCCAACCAAAAAAAAAAACCACAGACGTAAAGTAAATGAAGGATTATTTTTAAATGAATAGCATGCTGCATTCATGAAATTGATCTTAAAGCTCCCAGCATTCCACACCATTAACCCCAATATCACCGTTGCCACAGACGTCACTACACTTAACTTGAACTTGTATATACTTCTGTTTTGTCCATTACCGGGGATGGGTTAACAACAGATGCCCTAGTTTTCTGCTAGCAACGTTGGCAATAGGTTACTCCATTTATTTACTTCGCGGGATAAGTTTGGTAAATGGAACGTGCAATGTTGCTATACCCTTCCCAGACAATCCAATCCTTGTGCTGAGGATTTCAGGTGATATGTGATCATTGAGTTCGTAGTTTTTATGTGTCCTGCGCATGTCTGCGTTTAAAACCGCTTAAAGCCGTAAGTGGGAAGATATGATAACGCATAACGACATTAACAGGAGACGAGGCCGCGTCGACAAAAATTAACCCAAAATAACGGATATGTACAGCAAAAAAGATAAGACGGACTCTAAGTGAAACTGGCCAGAATAATTAGAAAACCACCATGTAAGACAAACAGAAAGTTTGTTTTGTTTTCCAGTTCTCTTTCCTCCTCCCCGTTCCTCCATGGCTACAAAATAAATAGTAATACAACAACACGAGCTCACAGCAGCCCGTGTGACTATCTTCATTGTACATGGATAATTTCCATAAGTGCTCTGATCTACTCCATTAGATCACACAAGGAGGATCTCAGCACAGTGCACGAACTCCGTAGCACCAGCGAGACTCCCAATGTCTGTATATAAGAATCACACATTCTATAAATATTTTTGTGGTGGGTAGGTTTATAATTTTTTTTAAATTTTGCCAGGGCAGTGGCCTTATGGCCTACTCTTTACGATTTCCAACTGTCAAGGTGTTTTTAACGTGCGCAACTTGCACACGGGACCTCCTATTTTTTCTCACCCGTATCCGAGAAAGCTAGTCGTCTGATCTCACTACAAAGAAGACCAAGGAGGAGTATGACATCATTAGTACCATTGGTTGTGAAAAAATAAATTCCATAAATTATACTCCCTGCAATGAGAATCGAACCCGGTACCTTTAGAATTAAAGGTGGACGCCGTACCTCCAAGCCACTCCAACCCCTAAAGTGTGACAAGCCAGTGTGACAAGCCAGTGTGACAAGCCAGTGTGACAACTTGGCTTAAGATCGAAAGCTTCAGTTATGCACGACCGCTTCATGGGAAGAGTGGACAACAAAGTAACTAAACAGTGATGGTCACTGTGGCATCTTCTTCCTGTTGGAAGACAAGACGAGAAAAATGAAGATTTTGAGGAAAAGAACTTATTCACTTAAATGCCGAGAAAGAAGAAGTTAAAATATAGAAGAAGTGTCACATAATTTTGTTCGCTCTTTTTTCCTCCCCGGCAGTATTGATCTACCTTTATTGTGCTTACTTGTTATGTGCGTCTTTCGATTGTTGGCACATTCTATTTTCCTACCTCCGACAGTATTTGGTATTTTCGTGTCAATGTTTACACTTCTTCCATTCATACGTGTTATGTTTGCCTGCCCATCTTCGCGGACCAGAGTTACAGGTAAACTCAGATTGGCAACCCGCCATTTTCGAGTAATGACGCTCGATGTTTGTTTGCATAGGGAGTGCCGGTCAATTATCGATCTGGTGGCATATTACAGACACAACTGAGACGTCAAAAATGCGCTAATAAACTTTCGGACAGGCTTGTTATAAGCAAGATAAATGTAAGAAGGTGTAGTGGTAATCATTACCGACAATGGACGGAAATACCAATTCCATATACGGAGAGTGACCGTTTGAATTTTACAAATGCATGAGTCATGCAGAAAAGTCCACGAGGAAAGTTACCATAACATGCACATTCGAATGCTATTGGCTTAGCAGTTTAGAGGCTAATATACATTCACGTTGATTGGAAGTTTTGTCGGAAACGCCAGGTGTGAGCGTGGGCAGGAAAACTGCTATATAACGTAGAACATTTTAGACATACAACACTGCATTTCAGAATCGTCAAAGCAGACAGCTTGGACTGAAGCCAGGAAAGAGTAGAAGGTAGACTTCTGAACTTATAGGAAAGGAAAACAAGTATTAGAGCACCTTTTGCATAATACAATAAGGAAACTCCACCTTTTAATACAGAAACCGGACTCCTACAGAACCTACTCACAACGTCACAGAGCGATTCTATAATAGAAATAATACCCCAGACGTGTAATCGAGGCATCTTCATCACGTTGCCAAGACTATTCATCTGAGCAAGAAGTTTATGTCCCAGTTATTGGGGTGAGTTGTAAAATATTTTATATACTTTGAATTTAACATTTTTGAACTTGCTGATGGTTACACAGGTCCTTACGAGGCGGAAACCTCAGCATGTGAAAATGATATATTCATGAACCACCACAGCAAAGCGCTGGCGATTGTTTCGTGCAGTTCTTTCAGGGAACTCAAAGCAGAAGTAACCCCAAATTCCAAGTGGAGAAGGGAGTGGATGATGATGACATATATATATATATATATATAAACTATCATGTGTAAAAAGGTGTATGTATATTTAAACATGTGCAACCAGGAACAAGCCACTTGCCGATGTTCAGTCTAAATTCTCCCAGTAAATTAACTCAAAGAATGATAATTTTCATCATATCCCCTGAGTTATATGATATGCGCTAAGGAAGAGTAGAAATTCAGAGAAAAGAATCGGTTTACGAACAGCGGGAAAACCGCCTGATTAATATCAGGAAACCGAAGACTTAGCAGCGGAATTTGTTCTTTTATTTTCTCTAAAGTTTTTGGTACGAGTTTACAAGACCATTTGAGGTACGATTCTACGATATTAGCTGTACTGTGGTTCAAAGCTTGCGATCGACATGTTAAACCTACATTCAACGGGTTGTGAAGATACCAGCCCTGACCAGGAGAAGTGACTTCGCCACAGATACGAATTGACGGAAACAGCAGCATCAACACTTCAGCAGTTTGGAAGCTAAGTGGAATTTTTAGCAGGCCAATGCAACAGAGCACAGTGGGCTGATCACCTGCTTGCCAACCAATCTGATTACGGAAACAATGATAGATTGTTTGGTCTGTTTTTGTTCCACAAAGACGCCACTAGGCGTGGTGGAAACAGCGATAGATCGATCAATTTGTTGTTGCCCTAAGACGCCACTAGGCGTACTGGCCACATACTGCTTTGTCGGTTGATGGCTAAGGATGGAAGAAGAAGAAGAAGAATGCAACAGAACTTATTGATCTATATTCCACAACTATGCTTTCTAAAGCAGATGTCAGTTTCAATGACGAAACTTATATTTTAGTAATCACCAGTTCATATTTATTTACATTTGTTCCAAAGTAATTGATCATTAAATTTGTTCTATGCTGTTTTTTACAAATTCATAGTTGATTTAGTTATTACAGAGAGAAGTGCACACAGATGAATCAGCATTTTTAATATATTTATATTTTTATCTATATAGCCAAATAATAAGGAGAATTTTACTGTTGATTTAGTTGGGGGCTTGTACGAGCTAAATTAAATTATAAATACCTCGTCACAAACGGCGGCGGGCAGATAAAAGTGAACATTGCTAAGACACATTCAGCATTGTTCTTGACTTCTGAAATATCGAGGTATAAGAATCATCATCCTTCTGTCTGTATATCTGCCAAGAGTAATCTTGTGTGAAGGTAGATATCTTTGAAGACGCAGATTAGATACTCTATGTTTTGGCCATTATTGGACCATCACTGCAGAGCAAAGTGGAAGCAACTCGTGACAAGAAGAACGAGGAGACAGAAGGAAAATGACGAGAAGAAGACAACGAAGAAAATCAAGAACAATAATACTACCAGCACCAGAGTCAGCCCTAGCACCAGCACCAGAGTCAGCCCTAGCACCAGCACCAGAGTCAGCCCTAGCACCAGCACTAGGGTCAGCCCTAGCACCAGCACCAGGGTCAGCCCTAGCACCAGCACCAGAGTCAGCCCTAGCACCAGCACCAGGGTCAGCCCTAGCACCAGCACCAGGGTCAGCCCTAGCACCAGCACCAGGGTCAGCCCTAGCACCAGCACCAGGGTCAGCCCTAGCACCAGCACCAGGGTCAGTCCTAGTAATTACGGGACTCGATTTGGACCATTTAGGTGGGGCTGAAGAATACAGCTTTGTTTGAACACGCTTTGTGTTAACATTTAGCTAGTTTCTTTTTTTTTTTAAACGTACGCCCGCTATTACTCGAGGCAAAATCTCCGGTTAATATGTCTAACCTGAGACTGATTTTACGTGAGTATCCCGTTTTTCCCTGTACAGTGACAGGTGTCCTCTCGTCATTCAGGCAGATAATCGCCAATTTCGGAGGTACCCGTTAGAGCTGGGTCGGCTCAGGAGCCGTTCAGGTTATTCCAGTGTTACCGATGCGTTTCTGATATTGGTGACTTATGGTGCGAATGTTGTTGTGGGCCGTCGCTTCATTATGAATAATGATGACAAGACAAACGTAACGGTAACGATTGGGTCATAAGACTGACCAATTGGTAAGTAAGACATACTGGACCCATTGTTGAACGTGAATGACGATACGATTTATTACAGAAAAGACGTTGACATCATGTGCAAGTACAGTTCATCGATATGGTTCTGACAGTATATACATTGGCATATATAATAATCAACATGGACGTTGATTGACAGCACTCGCCGTTACGACGTCAAGGTTAACGGCTTGGTAGTATACATGGTTCTGTCGAATTGACCGTTCATATTCTTTACGTAGTTATATATTCCTTTACGCTTCAATCAGCTCCTAGCGTTAGAGGGGGCGCACTAGCAGTTTGACATATCTGGTCAAATTGAAGCTCTGCCATAACGATTACAGGAGACGAAGTATCGGAGGCAAGATACTTAAAAATAAGCCGTTTTCTGGCTAAATATTCAAATCAAGCAAGTCTTGGTATTTTCTCATCAAGAACGACATCTTCATCTTATAGATGATTATAATTACTTTATGACCGTGTCTTTCCTGAACTAAGGATAAGCACACGAAAAATTCACATTATACAAGACGAAGGATATCGGGATCTGCCTCAAGTATGTTTGCTGGATAGCAACAGATCACCGCGACAAACAGCGTCATACCCGTTTAAGAAAGGTGCACGGTCGTACGCAAATAATACAATGAACCTACAATTAACTTAGATGCGCTCAAATGTGCGTCTACAAAATACTAGACTCACATGTGAGGATCTCAAACATTTAACTCCCCCTCTATGAATATAACATAACTTAACACCAGTCCCTGGTCGACGAGACTGCTTCAAATGTCTTCGCCAGGGTTCGAATTATTCTAGTCCAAGTCCGGTCGACGACACTGCTTCAAATGAACTCGCCAGGCCTCGAAAATGGATCACCCGATCGCCAGCGCAGTGTGGTAACCATTACATCAGCGCGGCTCCGATATAGCTAGTAAATAAAGATATTGTTTTACTTTTAAACAACATAATAATATCCCTAATGCCTAATTTGAAATAATCTTCGTTCCTTCCTCTTTTTTTCAAAGTTGGAGTTGGAAACCCGAGAGTGGGGTCCCTAATGAGCGTGGGGTCAGATTGGGTCAAATAGGTAGAAACGGCCAAAGTCTGGCCCTGACCAACACAAATAAAACCATCAGTAACAAGAATGATAGCGCAACGAAACAACGCAAAGAATTCAAATAGCAAAAATTAACAACCAATTGAAAAATTAGAAGATTAAAACAAAAACGCACAAAATTAACAACGAATTGAAAAATTAGAAGATTAAAACAAAAACGCACAAAATTAACAACCAATTGAAAAATTAGAAGATTAAAACAAAAACGCACAAAATTAACAACGAATTGAAAAATTAGAAGATTAAAACAAAAACGCACAAAATTAACAACGAATTGAAAAATTAGAAGATTAAAACAAAACGCACAATCAGAAGTATGTAGTTAGAAAATGTTAGCAAAAAGAAAAACTAGTGCTGGAAAAAAAAGATAAATAAAAATACCAACAAAATCAAGATGCTGGCGATGATTAGAAACATAATAAAAAAACCAGGTGAGAGCATTTGAAGGTAGTCCAGGGTTAGAGCAATAGAATAAGATAAAACACACGCAGAAGAGGAATGGAGACAGGCATAAACGAGATAAAGAAAATATGGGAAGACTTTGAGCGGTTAGCACAGCACCGGGAGGCTTGGCGTATTTCTGTTGAGGATCTTGCTCCCTTTGGGACTGAAAAGTATTGATTGATTGAAGGATTGATGGATTGAATAAGATCACGAAGATAACACAATAAAAGAAGAACAAGAACAGAAAGGGGGATCAACAGTAACAGGAGCTAGCAGTAGAAACAGGGGGCACAATCTATAAAAATGAAATTTGGAAGATCAGAACACTAATTCATTAATCCATTACCTTTAGCTCACCGTGGAGCACAGGCATTCAACAAATACACGCCAAGCCATCCTGTCATGTGATATTTGCTCAAGGTCGTTTTATCTAGTCTTCACCCCTTCATGTCTATATTTATTTAATTTCTTTCTCCGTGTGTTTTTTGTTTGTTTTGGTATCCCTTTTATTTTCTTACTGTGGGGGTACCAGTATAAGGACTGTCATGCAGTGCTATCAACTGGATTCTCTCAATGTGCATCATGTGCAACGTCTTCTCCTCATATCTTATTACATTGCTATTTGTCTGGTTATTTCCACCAGTTCCACATTGGTGAGCTTATCCCATATCAGTCCTCCTATTCTGCGCATGCACCCGTTTATAAAAGTCAGTATCTTTCCGGTGTGAGCATTAATACAGTGGCAAAAAGTACAGTTTTTAAATCAGATTATAGGAGAATTTTCGTGCTTGTAGGGTATCCAGATACAGGCATAAAATGCTCAACAGAAAGGGACTCTCAGAAACGAATGACAGATTAAAAGGCAAGAATAAATAACGATCGAAAAGATGATTTTAGAAGGAAACAAGATTTAACACAACAGCACAAAAAAAACAAAAAAAAACAAGAAAAACAAGCCACAAACATTTTTTTTTTTATGGGAAGGGAGTGACAATAGGATTAGAAAGCAGCAGGACAAGAATGATAGCGTGAAAGAATGTGACAGAATGTGACAGAATGTGACAGACAGACAAGAAAAAGTGTCAACGTGACGAACCTCACACCTCACCCCCTCCCCCCCGCCAACCATATATACACCCCTTCAAACACTCTAAGGGACGAGCATTTTCTACAGTTTACTATGAATGTAAGTAATAATATTGTGTTTACAATGTTTTTTGTGCAACTTCGAGCTGTAGATGATAGTTCAAAACAACCTCTTCACGGGCAGATTTTTAGCACTCTGTCGTGGGTTGTCTTCCCTGCTCTGCAATAGTGGTTCAATAATGGCTAAAATTTGAGTAAAAGGAATGAGTTTTTACAAAGGTAGCAAACTTCGCTCAAGATTACTTTTGGCAAAGTTATAAGTAGGAGATTTTGCTCCTATTTCAGGGAGTCTTACTGGGATTTTTAGAATGGCAAGTACAATAACTGAGACATTTAAGTTTGTTGTAAACTTTATATTCTCCGCCCACTTCTGTGAGAAATGTATACCCTTCAAAAGAAGTTAAGGACCATTTTTATTAAGGGTGCAAAGTGAAATGAAAATGAACAATAAAAACACAGCACTTCAAAATATAACATGGCAAGCTTATCAGTGACAGTCAACACTATTTTCATGCAAGCTTCTGAGTGACATTTCGGACAGTAAGACCTTCCTGCAACCACGCAATGGCTCTTCCTTTATCCACAACACTCAGCTTTCGTCATTGAGGCATATTGTTGTGCAATGGTTATTGTGACGAAAGTACTGAGATTCTGTCTTTCAAATGGCCCATGTCTTTTTCTCCTTGCATTTTGTTCACTATATTTTAGGAGGGATTACAGGTAATCCTTCTCCATGTTTCTTCTCCTTCTATTATTTACGTTTTTTTCAAGATGAGATCACGATGGAGTTTGATCTATGTGTTTAGAATGGGGGTGTAGGGAATTAGAAAGTATTATTCTAGATTAAGATTATAGATGCTAGATCAGGATTGGCACTAGATTGTCTTTTTTTAAAGATATTGCGAGGCCATATACGAATTTTTCGGGAGTTAAATTATTTGCGGCCATTTTTGCTTCATTTCCGCAGTATAGGGCTAGGACCAATTCCTGGTTCTTTGTCTAGCGGGGACTGGTTGCATCAGAAAGATCTAAGGTTCTGATTGGCGGAGAGCTAACTGCAGTTGAAATGCAGAGCGCCCATTGGCTTTAAGAACCACGCCGCGCATATGACGTCATGAAGTCGGCGCGTGGGGGTCTTGATTATAAAAGGCCTATATTTCATAAGCTTCTTTCTCTTTTAATGAAAAATTGCCAAAGCCGGGTTGCCAGAAGCAAATTGTCGATTGCCTTCAGTTGGACATTCGAGATTTGCAGGTGCCGGCTTTTTTGTGGGAATGAGAGCGGAATTTTGAGACCACAAAATTTCTCCCACGGCAAAGTTGGGGCATTCGCAGAACCGCAAGGGTTTTACGTTAGTTGCCAGAGTTAGTGGACGGAGAGGAAGAAAATACGTTTTCCCAACCAGGGGAAGACATTTTCCAGCGAATAGGATTTTTTGTGGATAAATCCTGAGCTCTGACGCTCGTTACACACGCAGATTTGGCAGGCTGCCAGCGGTGTGGTAATTTTGTGTTCGTTTCTTCACGGCCATAATAAAGCCGACAGCCCAGTTATAGGTACTCGGGCAGGTAATTTCCGAGTGGTAGAAGTCCGCTACAGTTCCAGTCCAGAATCCAGTGGGGTTCTGTTACCCCTCAGTCATCAAGTCCAGAGTTAGTGGAGAGAGATAGGGTAAACATTCTCTCTACTGAAGTCAGCACAGATAGGCAGAACTGTTAGTTTTGGTGAATCATAGCAGAGGACAGCTGCTGAAGTTTAGAGGTGCAGTTAGTTGTGTTCAGGAGATTCCAGGATAGGCTGTGTAGAACCGAAGTCTGTGCAGAGATTGTGTAGTCACTTCGCCGTCGTTCCAGCTATCAGTGGACTTAGAGTTAGAGTTAGAATTTAGAACAGCTAGTTTGGAGTGTAGGCGACATCAAGTGCAGTGTAGTTCATTTCAGTTAACCTTACCTTCTTTCTCCATACAGGTTGCAATTGTGGGAGAAGGGTTGGGGTGGATGCATTTTTAAAACTGTGCTTGATTTTGTTTTCAGGAGTGCATCCTCGCACTTGATGTATGGGACATGCATATGTTAGTTGTTTATAGGTGTATAATAAACTTGTATAAATTGTAGCTGGCATCAGTCATTTCCTTTAGTACAGTAGCTATATGTTGTCTGTACCTTGGTGTTTGTGAATCTTAATTGAACCTTATCCCCATAGGGTAGTTAGAGGTGGTTCGAGGCCATAGCAATTTAAACGTCCGAAGTGGCGAGGAAAGAATCAACCTCGGTTCTCAACCTCGGAGCCAATGGTCTCAACTTTCACAGTTTGCACTATATTTCTATCTGAATCTATCATTTCAGTCTTTCTTCTTACTATTGTCTTGTCACTATATGTAGACAGTCTCTAGTCCTAAATCCATTTCGTGACAAAGTGGGTGCTATCGTCCGGTGAATCATCTTTGTTACGTTCAATTCTGTGATCTTGACAAAGTGGTGGCGTCGTCCTTGGGATCATCTTTGTTGGGATCAATTCTAGATTCATAGATTGTCTCTGTAGAAAGTTCTGGAAATAGATTTCAAAAAAAAAAAATCCCCTAGACTTGAGCTATATTAAGACTGATCCAGCTATAAGTTTTTTTTCCACAGGTTCCAGTTAGTATAGAGGATAGTGGTTGTAAGGTTGTTTATGACTTAGAAGTAATTGATGGCTAATGGAATTTTTTTTCTTGACAGGAAAGTAAATTCGGGTTTTGGGTAGCTGGATAACTTGAATTTTTTTCAGGTAGTTATTAGTCAGACTTGGTGCTAGTCTGAGTGCGGGTTTTTGCGACAGCATATTCCTAGTAGGTAACAGTAAATTTTTCTTGTTCCTTTTTTGTCATTTCCCCTCGTTGTGAGTACTGCTGATTTGTCAGGTAAGATGGCTGAATTGGTCAAGCTACTTACTGCATGGAAGGACGCAGCTAAAAGCATGGGGATGAATGAGGCCGAGACTAGGGCTTACATTATGAGGGAACAGGACCGGCAGATGGAGAAAGAGAAGAGAAGACCCGACAGGCAGAGAGAGAAAAGCAGAGAGGGAAGCCCAGGAGAAGATAGCAGAGAGGGAAGCCCAGGAGAAGATAGCAGAGAGGGAAGCCCAGGAGAAGATAGCACAGAGGGAAGCCCAGGAGAAGATAGCACAGAGGGAAGCCCAGGAGAAGTTAGCACAGAGGGAAGCCCAAGAGAGGGAGAAGGCAGCAGAGAGACAGCATGAACTTGCCCTGCGTTCACTGGAACTGCAGTACCGATCTTCGGAAGGCAGTTCGGCTAACGGAGATTCTCCCGGAGCAGGGGCAACAGACACCTCAGGAAACGGAGGGCCCCGGATGGCAGCCATGAATTTTCCGATGGACTCTTTTCCTAACGGGAATGAGAAAATTGAGGTATTTTTAGAAAAATTTGAACGGATGGCAAAGGCATACGGGCTGGATGATAGTCTTTGGTGTCTCAAATTATCTCAATCTCTAAGAGGACATGCGTATGAGGTCTATAGCAAGATGCTGGTAGATGACCAAGGTAACTTTGAGGCTCTGCGGAACGCCCTGTTACAGCGATTCCAATGGACTCCCCGGAAGTGCCAAACGATGTTTAGGGAAAGTCGACTGGAGAAAGGAGAAAGTTTTCCCCAATTCGCGGAGAGGCTGAGGAATTACCTCACTCGCTGGAGAGAGTTGTCGGGTTTGGCTAAATCGTTTGAAGGACTCGAAGAGCTCATCATGTGCGAACAGATAAAGGCCAACATGTCTCCGGACTTAAGGAAGTACCTGGCGGAGCAGGGCGCACAGCAACTGGACCAGATAATTCTATTTGCAGAAAGGTTCCAGACGGCCTAGGCCGAAGTACTGGGCCAGAAAAGAAAACACCCTGACCTGCCAGCCCCGGACAAAGGAGCATCTTCATCGCATTCGCCTTCCTCTTCAGCTCACCAACCGCAAGGGCCGTCTCGCAAGGAGCCCCCTCCCAGTCATAACATGCGCTCCCAGCCGCCTAACAGAACACAGGGGCCGACTTCTCATGAACCCGTCAGGAACCGGGGAGATAATGAGAGATATTGTAGGTTCTGTCGGACTACTTCTCATTGGACAACACGGTGCCCAAACAAACAACCCGCTCATCAGGTGGCTTGTTTAAGGCCTGTGAGGGTGAAACAAGGGAAGAAGTGGAAACCCTTCCAGTCAGAGAAGTTGTTTTCCAACAGTGGGCCAGCCCACGTGAACGGGACTGAGACAACATGTTTATTTGACAGCGGGCTTACATACCCCAGCATAGTCGCCCGACATCTGGTGAAGCCCTGGCAGATGACGAAGGAAAAAGTGAATATTGGTGGAGTTTTAAGGAAAGGGACTTCACAGTGCTTTCCGGTAGCCAATATTGAGGTGAAATGTAGGTTCGTGTCTGGCACCATCAAGGCAGCTGTAACGGCTCAGCCGGCCTACGACTTCATTCTCGGTAACCCATATTTAGTTTTGGGGAACCCGACCACACCGATCCTTGCTGATGCAAGGGGGCCTACTGCAGGCCAGAAACGTGAAAAAGGAGAACCCCTAATTCACGGAGCCCCGAGCGAGCTCAAACATAGCTGTCGTGCCAGGAGGGGTGCAACGCCTCTGACGACAGTGGTATGTTATTTGCAGAGGCAAATTCGCCCGCCAGCCCTGTTCAGCCAACCGGCCAAACAGTGGTGACGACGCCTCTGATTCCGGAAGTACACTCTTTGTTGTCGGGAATTAGGCCCCCGATGGTATTAGCTTCCTCAAGTGAGGAACATACTGACAAGAGCAGTATTACATATGTCAACGACCAGCGCCATCTTCATAGGGCACAAGATAGCGGTCTGAGCGAGCATATAGTTCCAACCAGCCCTGGAGCCCCATCCGACCAGCACTTTACTCAAACGGAGGAGGACAGTGATCTGAGTATCCGTTTGCCTATAGACGGAGATGGGCCCCACAACTCTCGTATCTCGTTTACAGGAAACGACTCTTGTAACGAGCAGCCTGAAAAATTGGCTATCTTTTCCAATTCGTTTCACGGAACATTGGAACCAGTTACTGAGAGCTTTAACTCAGATTCTCCGCGATCTAACGGGATCTTAAACCGTCAAGTGTCACTGCAGGACACATTCCAACTGACGCCAGTAACTCTCACAGGGGAGGGCAAGGTTGAAGGTAGAACCAGGGTGTTAGACGGAGAGCTCCCGTGGTCTACAGTTTCATCTCACCAACTTTTCAGGCCAGAAAAGAGTGAGAAAAGCGACCTTACGCATTTGCAAGGAGCTATTTTGGAGAGCTCTGTCCCGCTTCAGATTGGTAGGGGAAGAGCGAGTCCAGAACCGCTGCCAGGGGCAGATCTTACCTACCTTTCTTCACAGGTAGAAGCTATTGAGGTCGATCGTGATCCAATAGACACCCAGCAAGAAATCGGAGGCTCTACACCAGAGGAACCCGAGACGTTGCATCAGTTTCGCACGGTACCAGCAGTCACAACCCTGCTGACGCGCAGCGAGGAAGTCGTCATCGCCAGGTCGCCACAGCGCCCGTCGGTCACATCAGCTGACCAGGACAGCCTTTTGACGGTCATAGCAAGGGAAAGTTCAGACCCGCCATTAGACGGCACAGGTCTGAAGAGAGATCAACTCTCCCAACGGAGCATAGGAGCTCATTCTAGGAGAGGAGGAAGGAGGAAACGCAAAAGAGGAAGGTCGAAGAACACTGAATAGGAGGGGTAAGGACAGACAGCCTTGTAGACAGAGTTAAGGGCCAGTGTGAAAACACAGAGATTTCAGTAATGAGATCGATGCTCAATCTTCGAAGGTGGGAGTGATGTGACGAAAGTACTGAGATTCTGTCTTTCAAATGGCCCATGTCTTTTTCTCCTTGCATTTTGTTCACTATATTTTAGGAGGGATTACAGGTAATCCTTCTCCATGTTTCTTCTCCTTCTATTATTTACGTTTTTTTTTCAAGATGAGATCACGATGGAGTTTGATCTATGTGTTTAGAATGGGGGTGTAGGGAATTAGAAAGTATTATTCTAGATTAAGATTATAGATGCTAGATCAGGATTGGCACCAGATTGTCTTTTTTTAAAGATATTGCGAGGCCATATACGAATTTTTCGGGAGTTAAATTATTTGCGGCCATTTTTGCTTCATTTCCGCAGTATAGGGCTAGGACCAATTCCTGGTTCTTTGTCTAGCGGGGACTGGTTGCATCAGAAAGATCTAAGGTTCTGATTGGCGGAGAGCTAACTGCAGTTGAAATGCAGAGCGCCCATTGGCTTTAAGAACCACGCCGCGCATATGACGTCATGAAGTCGGCGCGTGGGGGTCTTGATTATAAAAGGCCTATATTTCATAAGCTTCTTTCTCTTTTAATGAAAAATTGCCAAAGCCGGGTTGCCAGAAGCAAATTGTCGATTGCCTTCAGTTGGACATTCGAGATTTGCAGGTGCCGGCTTTTTTGTGGGAATGAGAGCGGAATTTTGAGACCACAAAATTTCTCCCACGGCAAAGTTGGGGCATTCGCAGAACCGCAAGGGTTTTACGTTAGTTGCCAGAGTTAGTGGACGGAGAGGAAGAAAATACGTTTTCCCAACCAGGGGAAGACATTTTCCAGCGAATAGGATTTTTTGTGGATAAATCCTGAGCTCTGACGCTCGTTACACACGCAGATTTGGCAGGCTGCCAGCGGTGTGATAAGTTTGTGTTCGTTTCTTCACGGCCATAATAAAGCCGACAGCCCAGTTATAGGTACTCGGGCAGGTAATTTCCGAGTGGTAGAAGTCCGCTACAGTTCCAGTCCAGAATCCAGTGGGGTTTTGTTAACCCTCAGTCATCAAGTCCAGAGTTAGTGGAGAGAGATAGGGTAAACATTCTCTCTACTGAAGTCAGCACAGATAGGCAGAACTGTTAGTTTTGGTGAATCATAGCAGAGGACAGCTGCTGAAGTTTAGAGGTGCAGTTAGTTGTGTTCAGGAGATTCCAGGATAGGCTGTGTAGAACCGAAGTCTGTGCAGAGATTGTGTAGTCACTTCGCCGTCGTTCCAGCTATCAGTGGACTTAGAGTTAGAGTTAGAATTTAGAACAGCTAGTTTGGAGTGTAGGCGACATCAAGTGCAGTGTAGTTCATTTCAGTTAACCTTACCTTCTTTCTCCATACAGGTTGCAATTGTGGGAGAAGGGTTGGGGTGGATGCATTTTTTAAACTGTGCTTGATTTTGTTTTCAGGAGTGCATCCTCGCACTTGATGTATGGTATGTTTGTTGTTTATAGGTGTATAATAAACTTGTATAAATTGTAGCTGGCATCAGTCATTTCCTTTAGTACAGTAGCTATATGTTGTCTGTACCTTGGTGTTTGTGAATCTTAATTGAACCTTATCCCCATAGGGTAGTTAGAGGTGGTTCGAGGCCATAGCAATTTAAACGTCCGAAGTGGCGAGGAAAGAATCAACCTCGGTTCTCAACTTCGGAGCCAATGGTCTCAACTTTTCACAGTTTGCACTATATTTCTATCTGAATCTATCATTTCAGTCTTTCTTCTTACTATTGTCTTGTCACTATATGTAGACAGTCTCTAGTCCTAAATCCATTTCGTGACAGTTATGCAGCACTTGTGTTGCTTATAGAGACAATTTTGTGAGTACAGCTCAAGACCAACACTATAGTCTCTCACATGCATCACGCATTTTTGAAATAGCAGGTATTTTTTGCATGCTCAGACATCATTAAAAACACCCACATTTTGGCGTCTCAGAAGCATTTTTTCAGCGTGCTTGCTGAGCTGAACACTAGCCACACAGTATGCTGGTGGCCCATGCAGCACGTGTTGAATGTTTGTCGATCGAGAAAAATCAATGTCAGATTAATTGCTTTTGAAATGTAATTTTTATAATTTTTATTATTTTTGGGTCATTTTCACCTACTGGTCCTTAACTTCTTTTGAAGGGTATATATTCTGACTCGTATTAAATGAGCCCCCAGCTAAAGGTAGTTCAGCAAAATATTAATTTAGTAGCTCTGTATACATATGTATTTAAAAAAAAAGAATCATACTGGTGCAGACATGAAATTCACTCTACCAATTGATAGACTAAAAGGTAAACGTTACGGTAGCAGATACTGTCATAGGGGAGTGAAGTGTTAGAGACTTCACATACTAGGTCCAGCATCAAGAGGTGGGGTGACCAGTTCATTTCCTTGCTGCTTTTTCCTTCCATAACTCAAAGTCAGGTACCCATTTACAGTTGGGTAGACTGGAGCGTGTCGGTAACGTGATTCGAACCAGCCACCTTTGCCGCTAGAGACCAGAGCTGTAACCACTCTGTCACTCGGATGTTGTTCAACTATGAAAACATATTTACATAGATAACAAGAGATTTATGTATGAAATATGGAGCCGCGCTAGCGTAGTGGTTACAACACCGCTCTGGCGACCGGGTGATTCAGGATCAAACCAGGGCGACGGCATTTGAGGATTTTTCGTCGACCGGGATTTGGACTGGATTAACTCGAGACCTGGCGAGGACATTTGAAGGAGTGTCGTCGACCAGAAACTGGCGGCTCCTGAGCCAACCCAGCTCTAATGGGTACCTCCGAAAACGGCGAGTATCTGCCTGAATGGCGAGGGACACTTGTCTCTGTACAAGAAAATAGGATACTCACGTAAAAATCAATGTCAGGTTAGACATTAAAAATAACCTGAGATTTCGCCTCGAGTATTAGCGGGCGTACGAAAAAAAAAATGTATGAAATATTTGATCAACAAGGTTAAAATGAATAAAATTGATTTGCCAAGAAAAAAAAAACAGTTAATTTATGGTGTATCTTCATAAGAAGATATTATGGTATGATAGAGGTTTCGAAAAATAAAGTTTATAAGATGTGGCAATACTGGGTACTTAGATGCCAATCTGGTGACAGTGATTTATTGTTGAATTCAATGTGTAACTGCTGATTCCCAGTGACGTTTTGACTATTCCTTCTCAAGATAGGAACCGACTGGCGTGGTAGCAGCAGGTTCCTTGCTTTCCAAGAGTAACTGCTTAAATTTTGCCTCTTCGTGTCCTTTAGACCCGTCTGTTATAGATGGTATCTAGCGTCAAATTCTGGTAACTAGTACAAAAAACGAGAGATAGTGAAATAATACCTCTCACAAATAGCCTTTCTCATGACGTAAGCATTAGGCGACCTCCGCTTTCCCCCATCATTTCATCCCCTTCTGAAAGTTTTTGATGTATCTGAAAACGAATTCTCAGGCCATCGAGACAGATGACAGAGCATCAGGGGAGCGGAAGAATATCATTATATATATATATATATATATATATATATATATATATATATATATATATATATATATATATATATATATATATATATATACACACACACACAGACACACACACCTGTTTAAGATGGTATTGTCTATCGGTTAGTTAATGTTACTAATGAACGTATAATTCTAACTATTTAGGTTCCTCAGACGTATGGCTCTCAGTATTAAAATGAAGTTTTACACAGGCAAACCCCCACTCACCATCGTAACACGACTCTATCTGTATTATTAACCTTACTGTTGCACTCTCTTTATGTATCCACCAATTACTGTTAGGACCTTTTCTGCAGGGTCTCTACATATGACGGTAAGATCGTGCTGATAAGACGCGAATCCAAATAAACTGCCAAAATTAGTTCAACAGATAACGATGCATAACTTCAGGCACATCCACCAAGGCCTGCTGTGAACTGAAGTGAACTGAAGCAAACTGTAAGGCGGGTGGTACAGTTTAACATCATTTATTGACAGTATACGTTCAACAATACGAGACAATGTTCTTGACGGAGACAATCAACATGGATGCATAGTAATGATACGCTGACAAAAATTATGTACATCTATGATGGTGGTCAGGTATAGCGGTAGATCCCTTTCAAACACCTTCCTTACATTCACGTAATAAGAATCCAGTAATGTTCATGCTAAGTTTGAAACAGTAAGATAAAAATGTCCGTTGACCTTGTCTGAGGACAATCCAACTAAATACGTATTCCCATATCACTGAATCCCGCATTCATCCAACAAAAGACTGTCTTGATCCAAGACTTCCTTCCTACCACGTAGGTTCAAAACATACTATCAATGGCGTAAACATGAAGCTACATCTGGGTTAGTATTTGGGTTTTAACTAACCTCTCCACAAAATCCATGCCATGACTTTGGCATTGGCGAAACGGCATATTAAAACATGTGAAGCATACAAAAATCAATTAACTTCGTTCCTCGTAGGTATCCTCCCTCTACGGTAATTCAAACAAGGCAATCGACTCCGTTTGTCCATTCTAGGAATGACATGCTGCGATGGATTCCCGCTAGACCATAACTAGGAGCGGCCTGATACTTCAATTAAAAATCGATAAACATTCAATGTGAAATGGGGCGACACTTACATGATACTTCCACTATTGGCTTCGACATGAAGACCAATATATATCAATAGAGATAATGGCTTCCACCAACTTGCCATGAATACAAGAAATATTCCACGGACATCAACATGGTCCGTACTGCCCCATACAAAACATGACGTCACAATCCCTAAACTAGGTTACCCGTGCGTCCAAAGCAACTCACACTGCATTGTGCACGTCAGTGCGTGAATCAATCGAACGCTCAAATAATATAACTATATTAAGACTGGTGCGTACATTTGGCAGGACCGAAGACTACCCCCTTAGGTAATAAATGTACGTAACAGCTCCCTTATTACCTCCCCTTAAAAAAATTAATTCTATTAATTTTTTTGAACTTAGTACCCGAGAGAGGTGAGTCAAAACTACAACAAGATATGAAATGCATAAAGTTACATCATATTAAGAAAAGAATATTAAACGAAATCAATATAACTAAATGATAGTATGCATTAAAGCACACATCCACGATCGACCTACTTTGGAACGATGTGGTAATATACGAAGTAAAAACAAGTTGAAAATGAAAAATGAAAAAACCATAAAAAAAAGATGATAATAAAATTCAACTAAGTTTTCAAAAAAAAAAAATTTGAAACATATGATTTTCAAAAATGAAAATGAACAGCAACACTGATGATGATCAATGACAAGAGAATCAATAAACCAGAAAATTGAAAATACAATGTGCAAAAATGAAGCAATGCAAAATTAAACACTTTAAGAATCAACACCCTTAATGTTTTCTAACACTAGTACGGTTGACTAGTGATCTAACAGTGAGATATCATAACTAAGACCTGTGAATGCAGGTATTACGTGACAACTAAAAAGTTAGTATGTGTGTGATCCATAATTAATTAAATAGATTAAATTGAATTATTCTAATTAATATATTTCTTAATTACCAACAAATAACCAGTTACTAATATATTCTAAGTAATTCCAATATCACTCATTGTCAATGTTCAGTTACAACTAGTTAGTAATCGACGAGACGATGTTCTCAATGTTCCATACACGATAAATATATTCCCGAACACGATATGTAGTGTAATATGTTCCATAGGAATAACAAATGTATATTTGTCGCTCTGAACAATGTTTCCCTACTAATAAAAAGTTACTGTAATACGAATGTTCCTGTACTAATACAATGTTACTCTAATACCACTGTTCCCGTTCTAATAAAACGTTACTACACAAGAAGTAATGTTATAATCTATAAGTAAGTATATCATGAAAGTTATACTTATACGAATACTTCAGTTATATAAGCAGTCTTTATAGATGTACAATCAATGATAATGTACAAAGTGATTCATGTTATCGGTGAGGATGTTTCAACATCTGGAAGTGGTTTAGTTTCGACAAGTTCGCTTGGGCATCTCGACAAACAGTCTGCGAACACATTCTTCACTCCAGGAATAGCTCGTATTTCAAAATTGAATGGTTGAAGCGCTATAGCGTAACGCGCTGACTTAGATGATTTAACTTTCTTTGTATTCAGTGCGGTAAGAGCTTTCTGGTCAGATTCCACCACAAAGTGTGAGCCGAGGAGGTAACGTTCCAGTTTTGTGATTGCCCACACTAATGCGAGGAGCTCCTTATCAAGAACGGAGTATTTGAGTTCGCTCTCCGTAAGTTTTCTGGACACGTACATCACCGGAAATAAGGTGCCGTTATATTCCTGCATCAAAACTGCAGCAATAGCGTAAGAAGAAGCATCACTGCGAAGAATGAAAGTGAGATTTTTGTTAGGCAACCTCAAAAAAGGTGCATTTGAAAAAAATCGTTTTATATAGTCTAACGCCGTTTGGTGATCCTGCGACCACTTTATTACATTAGATGTGCCTTTCTTCAGTAGAGACGAAAAAGGTGCAGTTATAGTAGACAAATGAGGGATGAATTTTGAATAGAACTGTATTAGTCCTAAAAGCGACCTAACTTGTTTTTTTTGTCTTAGGTGCTGAGATGTTTAAAATTTTAGAGACGTTACTGTCTTCTGTATACATGAAACCATGACCTATGCGGTGACCCAGAAATGAGATGTCATGAAAACCGACAAAAGCCTTTGAAGGTTTCGCTGTTAAGTTATAATCCCGTAAGGTAGAAAGTAAAGCTTTTAATCCATGAATATGTTCATCCCAAGAGTCACTGAAAAGACAGATGTCATCTATATAAGTAATGACATCGGGACGATGAGACAATATGCGGCGCATCATGCGTACAAAGGTAGCTGGCGCATTCATTAATCCGAATGGCATAAAATTCCATTGAAAAAGACCCCGTGGCGTCGAGAAAGCGGTGAATGGCTTTGCTTTAGGAGTGAGTGGCACTTGCCAATAGCCCTTTGAAAGGTCAAATTTCGAAAAGAATGTGGCATGAGATAATTTCTCCAATAAGTCGTCTAAAAGAGGTAACGGTTCCGCATCGAATTTTGTAACTTTGTTTAATTTCCTGTAATCTACGCAAAGACGTATATTGTTGTCCTTCTTCCTAATGATTACTATAGAAGAAGAATATGGTGATGAAGATGGTTCAATTATATTTAATTGAAGCATCTCATCCAATTCCTTATCAACCTTATCACGAAAGTGTAAAGGGATAGGATATGGACGAACTCGAATAGGCGTATCGTCATTCAGAATAATGTCATGTTGGATGACTGACGTATGACCTGGGATGTCAGTGAGAACATCCTCATACGAGTGTAGAATATTAGAAACTTGCTGACGTTGATCAGCCGAAAGAGTAGATGAGATTGTAACATCATTCCATTTCTCAGTGGAATGGAGTGGTACAACTGGTATTGGTAGTTGTACATCATCGAAAGAAGATTCTTCTTCTTGGATGACTGATAAACTAGAATAGTGTTGAATAGGAGGTGTAGGATCGTCAGTTGCCTGGAACACTGACTGTAGATAATCAGGACGTGAGTAATACTCCTTCAACATGTTAATGTGGAAGGTTTTATGTTTACCATTAACATCAACGATGTAGTCGACATCGGATATCCTTGAGATGATCCTGAAAGGACCTCTCCAGGTAATTAAAAGACGATTGTTATGCGCAGGGAGTAATACAAAAGCTTCGTCACCAGGAATAAGCTGGCGAAGACGTCTATACTTGTTTGCAAATAGACGAGCTTTTTCTTTGGCTTGTTCGGATGATGCAGTAGCTAGTCTACAAGCATCTATGATTCTCTTTCTCAGAGAGATCACATACTCATAAGAGGATTGAGTTTCCTCTTCAATATTCTCGTCAACCAATAAGTCGTGGATTAACGACATCGGACCGCGTGGTTGCATGCCAAAAACTAGCTGGAATGGAGAAAACCCCGTGGCTTGATTTTGTACTTCGCGATACGCGAACAGAGCAGCGGGTATGACCCGATCCCAGTCTTGGGGATGGTCGTGGGTCATCTTACCCAACAACTGCTTGAGTGTCCTATTGAGACGCTCAATTAACCCATTTGACATCGGATGATAAATAGAACTAAGAGATCTGTCTATACCTAATGTCTTCATAACTTGAGACATGGATTCAGAAATGAACTGAACCCCATGATCCGACAAGATTTTCCGTGGAAAACCAATGCGTGAGAAGATTAACATCAATGCCTCTGCTACACTGGCAGATGAAGTTCTCTTGAGAGGGATGGCCTCAGGCCAACGAGTGCACATATCAATGCACGTAAGAATATGCGTATGCCCTCTAGCAGATGGAAGCATCGGACCAATAATGTCTATAGCCATTTTATCAAATGGTCTAATCGGGATGTCCGCAGCTTGAATAGGAGCCGCATGAAATGGACCCCGCACCTTAACTTCCTGACATATCAAACAGGACCGACAATAGAGAGTGATGTCCCTATGGACGCCTGGCCAGTAGAATGCCGAAAGCACTCTGGATTTGGTACGCGAAAAACCCATATGGCCCGCACATTGCGAGTCATGCGCATGTCGTAATATACGAGATCTCATAGAGGATGGAACTAAGATCTGATAACATAAGGATGAATCTTTTTCCCGTATTACTCTAACCAAAATCCCATTTTTGAGTATAAAGTCATGTCTAGATTTTGCAAGTTTGTTGCTGGTATTCTTTTTGTTCACATACTGAAAAAAATTTTTTAATGAATCATCATTCTTTTGCAATGTTGCAAACAACTCCCGTGAAATAGGAGCATCATCATCACAAGTGGTATGAACTGTAGGTTCAATAGGTGTATCATGCGACATATTAGTAGCTTGCGCTCTAGTCACTACTGCATTTGCAGTTTGAATATGTCGCTCTTCCCATTCAGCAATTTGCTGTGGTGTACACTCTTTAATACCATGTATGCGACCAAGTATTAAATCACAAATTGGATTCGGAAGGAGACATGCCTGGATCTTTCCTGAAAAAAATGGTGTATTAAGATCAATAATAGCAGTGGGAAATGTTTCAACGGTGCCACCAAAAGTCACACACTTGACAACCATGCCCGTGGCACAACTTGGGTTGATGAGCGAAGTCCTGACGCCTACAGTGCTACAACCTGAGTCAAATAGGAGAGAGCATGAAATGTTGTTGACAAATCCCTTGTTAAACTTAAGAGAGCCCTGTCCCTGGTGTACTGACGCAGCAGTGGCCGTACAGACTACAGGTAGACTAGGCAAGGTATGTCCGCAACGCAGCGTCGTGATCGCCTTAGGCTGGAAAAGAGTCGAGCATTCTGGACAGTCTTTCACCTGGGTACAATCAAGAGAACAAGACATAGCATTGTGAGTTTCAGCTACTTTACCCTGTTCAATGTTAGCCTGTGTATCAATTAAAGAGACATTAGAATGTCTACCCGTATTACTCGACGATCTATCTCTCCGACGCGATCGATTTTGATTATTTGCATTAAAATTGTCAAAATTGTCGTTTCTGCTTGAGTTAAAATTTGGATGAGTCCGATAATTTGTATAATTAAAGTTATGATGTTCTTTAAAATTTTTATTCCAAGAACCTTGTCTGTTTTGCGGACCCTGAGATCTTGATCTCCAGTTTTGTTTATTATAATGTCCTTGATTATTTTTAAAATTATTGTTACCAAAATCTCGCGATCTGTGAGCTTGGTTCCAAGAAACATTAAATGGAGCAGATTGTTGAAATTGCTTCCCTTTGTAAAAGTTATCATTGTTAAAATTGTAATTATTTCCCTTATTGACATACCTGTCAGCACTAAAGGAACGATTTCGTGAAAAATTGTTTTGTTGTGCTGCAAAAGCAACAGGCAATTCATTCTTAATCTGTGCATTACTTAGATCCATGGTTGGGTGAGCAGTGCAAAAATGTTTTGCATGTTCTTCTAAGTCTTTCATTGATAAAGGTTTCCGTTCGTGTAAAAATGCGAGAAATGTAGGATTTACAGACGATAGTACCTTATCGCGCATCAGTAAATCGAAGAGACCTTCATACAACTTTTCAATTTTGGATAATTCGATCCATCTTTCTAGGGTTAGTCGTATTTGTGACAGAAAATCACTGAAATTTCTGCTTGATTGCGGTAGCAATGTACGAAATCTTAATCGGTATTCATCTTCTGTCATTTGAAATTTCTTCAGAAGTGCGGCTCTAAGAGCATTATAATCATTCTTCTCATTAATACTGGTAGTATGATAAACTGCTAAAGCATCCCCAGTAAGTAACCTGGATAAATATGTGCAATACAGTGTTTTATCCACGTTATAAGAACTACAAGTGGCCTCAAATCTATCTAGGAAAAATATTACGTCATCCGACGGGGGATTAAATTTAGACAATTTAAGGTGAATTTCCTTAAAATGATCATGTCTGGATGAAGTTTGGCTTTCAAAAGTTCTCTGAGAATTAGCTTCCTGAGTTAACCTAAGTCTCTCATATTCTGACTCTGCTAATTTCAGTTCATGCTGTCGTTTTCTATCATTCTCTTCCATCTCAAGCTGAAGTCGTAATGTATTTTGTTCAGCTATTAATCTTCTTTCTTGCATTTCCTTTTGTTTATTTTCCATTTCCTTTTGTTTAACTTCTATTTCCTTTTGTTTATTTTCCATCTCAATCTTAAGTCTTTCTTCAGCCTCCCTTTGCTTCTGTTCTGCCTCTCGCTGAAATCGTTTTTCTTCTAATTCAGTGCTAATCTCATTTTTTTCTCATTCTCCTCCGCCTCAGATTTCAAATTTTGTAATCTTAAAGTTTCTAGCTTTCTCTGTTCAGCTTCTATTTCTTGAGCTTTCTTATATTCTGCAAGTGCAAATGCTCTAATCTCTTCCTGAGGTATATTAAGCGCCTTAGCCTGCTTAATAAAATAGTCTAAGGTAGACATTATTCAATATTATTATGTAATAATACTACTTAAAAGTGTTACTACAACTAGTGGTCTTCGTTCCTGTCCTAGAACGGTAAAATCAAGTTATATAATAGGCAATAATATTAATAATCAATAATGTAATTTATAACATGAAATGGTGTGAAAGCAATAACGTGACAGACAATAGCACAATACTGACACGACACAATAATCAAGACAAATGACTACAGTCGTAGAAATCAAATAAAATAAAAATGTGGAACTAAAATAGAATGTCGTAAAAATTTACGATGACATCTACGATCCAATAATGCACAAGACAATTGACAACACAGTGTAAAAACATAGGTTTTGTAAAAAACTGAACGACAGGAAGATTAGAAGGACGCATAATACAAACAAAATTCATCATAAAACTAAATTACGAGTAAAAATAACTACCAAAAACAACAAGTAAACGTGACGAAACAGCTAAACAGATACTATTATAAGGAACAATTAGCGATCGGAACTTCGGCAAGGTTTCTAGCCTTGTACCGGAATTATCGCTCAATTGAAACTTACAAGACGAGCCCTACAGAACGTCTGACGAAGAGCCCGAATTGGCTTCGAGATGGATCTCGTTCGTCAGATCAACCTCCCTACCTCCCACGACGAATATAAAACACAGAACAAGCAACATGAAAAGTATATAGGTGGACATAATCACATGAGGCACAGCTAAACGTAATAAAGCGTACAACGATACTACGTTAATACTTATCTCGCGTGCAAGAAAAAAAAAATGTGCCTCGTCTCCGTAGATGTACGTTTGAGACTTCGAAATACTTCGCCTTGTGTATTTGAGTACTGCTCGCACGTAATGAGGACTAAAAGATGAGGTCCAACGTAGTCATACCATGTAGAACTTGATGTGGAGGTTCACTGTCGACCTTGACCTTCTGGTAGCCGTTATCCGGAGTATGTACTGTTAGAAAATCCACGTATTTTCGACTATTGTGGAAATTGTGAGGTAGTTCCCGTGTTGAATCCTGAGTAATTCAAGACACACTGGCATACCAATTACTGTTGCACTCTCTTTATGTATCCACCAATTACTGTTAGGACCTTTTCTGCAGGGTCTCTACATATGACGGTAAGATCGTGCTGATAAGACGCGAATCCAAATAAACTGCCAAAATTAGTTCAACAGATAACGATGCATAACTTCAGGCACATCCACCAAGGCCTGCTGTGAACTGAAGTGAACTGAAGCAAACTGTAAGGCGGGTGGTACAGTTTAACATCATTTATTGACAGTATACGTTCAACAATACGAGACAATGTTCTTGACGGAGACAATCAACATGGATGCATAGTAATGATACGCTGACAAAAATTATGTACATCTATGATGGTGGTCAGGTATAGCGGTAGATCCCTTTCAAACACCTTCCTTACATTCACGTAATAAGAATCCAGTAATGTTCATGCTAAGTTTGAAACAGTAAGATAAAAATGTCCGTTGACCTTGTCTGAGGACAATCCAACTAAATACGTATTCCCATATCACTGAATCCCGCATTCATCCAACAAAAGACTGTCTTGATCCAAGACTTCCTTCCTACCACGTAGGTTCAAAACATACTATCAATGGCGTAAACATGAAGCTACATCTGGGTTAGTATTTGGGTTTTAACTAACCTCTCCACAAAATCCATGCCATGACTTTGGCATTGGCGAAACGGCATATTAAAACATGTGAAGCATACAAAAATCAATTAACTTCGTTCCTCGTAGGTATCCTCCCTCTACGGTAATTCAAACAAGGCAATCGACTCCGTTTGTCCATTCTAGGAATGACATGCTGCGATGGATTCCCGCTAGACCATAACTAGGAGCGGCCTGATACTTCAATTAAAAATCGATAAACATTCAATGTGAAATGGGGCGACACTTACATGATACTTCCACTATTGGCTTCGACATGAAGACCAATATATATCAATAGAGATAATGGCTTCCACCAACTTGCCATGAATACAAGAAATATTCCACGGACATCAACATGGTCCGTACTGCCCCATACAAAACATGACGTCACAATCCCTAAAGTAGGTTACCCGTGCGTCCAAAGCAACTCACACTGCATTGTGCACGTCAGTGCGTGAATCAATCGAACGCTCAAATAATATAACTATATTAAGACTGGTGCGTACATTTGGCAGGACCGAAGACTACCCCCTTAGGTAATAAATGTACGTAACAGCTCACTTACTTACTTAGTCGTTCCCCTTCTACCGTGAGGTGTAGAGGTTTGGAAGAGAGAGCGCCAGACCATTCTATCAGCTGTCTTCTTCCTGGCCTGGTTCCATTCTAGTCCTCGGTCCTTCAAAGATTGTCTAATGTTGTCCTCCCAGCGAACTCTGGGTCGTCCTGGAGGTCTGGATCCCTGGCTCTTTGTTTCCCATGCTTGTCGTGGTAGCCGATCTTCTCCCATTCTGCAGACATGGCCAAACCATCTTAGTTGGGACTGTTCTATTTGGGTCTGCAGCGGATGGGATTTCAGGCCTTGACGTATCGTCTGGTTGCGGACCATGTCTCTTCTTGTTACTTCAACCATTTTCCTCAGATACCTCATTTCTGAGGTTTGGATCTGGCTTTTGTGGGTTGTAGTCATTGCCCACGACTCGCATCCATATGTCAAAACTGGGACATAGGTGGAGCGGTATACAGCCATCTTCGTTTTCTTACCAACCTCTTTCTTGCTGAGGAATCCACGATTTATGGCCTGAAAAAGTCTCCCAGCCGCTGCTTTTCGAGTGGCCAACTCTTCTTTGATGCCTCCCTTTCGGTCTATAATAGCTCCGAGATATTTAAAGTGGTCGACCTGCTCCAGGACCTGTTCTCCCAACTTAATCTGATGTTTTATTTCTTCTCGTGATATCACCATGGATTTTGTTTTAGAGCTGCTTATGACCATCCCTCTCTTCTCCAGCTCTTCCTTCCAGACTTGCAGGTTGGATTGGAGATGTGCCTCTGATTTAGCAATCAGGGCAACATCATCAGCAAATGCCAGCTCCGAAATATAGACCTGTCTCATCTTCCAGTACCCCACTGAATACTTTCTTGTTCTCTCCTTACATGCCTTGATGACATCGTCCATGAGGAGTATGAAAAGATAAGGTGACAGGATATCACCTTGTCTTACACCAGTGGTGGTCCTGAACTCTTCTGACTTATGGTTTGCTGTCCTCACATAATTTCTGCAAGACTTGTAGAAGCTCTGTATAGCATGAATCAGAGGTGCTGGAATATTCTTCCTTGCCAAACAGTCCCAAAGTTTGCTTCAGGGGACTCTGTCAAACGCCTTTTCCAGATCTATGAAACAAAGATGGATCTCACTCTTATACTCAAGGGTCTTTTCACTCAACTGTCTGAGTGTGAAGATTAGGTCTTGAGTACTTCGGTTTGCTCGGAATCCGCACTGGACCTCATCCAATTGTGGCTCGGCTAGGCGTCGGAGTCTCTGCTCTAGGATTCTAGAGTAGATTTTACCAGGGACACTGAGAAGGGATATGCCTCTATGGTTTCCACATTGTCGATTGTCACCCTTTTTGAAAATTGGTGTTATGATGGCAATCTCCCAATCCTTTGGTATGGTCTTGTTGCACCATGCTGCCTGTAGGACCTTTAAGAGTAATAGGTCGCCTGATGCTCCCATGTACTTAACCATTTCTGGTGTTATACCATCATGCCCTGCTGCTTTGCCCATCTTGATTTTCTCTAGTGCTGCCCTCAGTTCTTCCATCTTTATGTCATCTTCACCATCATTGGTTTTCTCTTCTGTGCTAGTGGTTATCATTTCTGTTGCTTCACCATGCTCACCATCCAGGAGTTCTGAGAAATATTCTTTCCATCTTTCCATTACTTCCTTCGGGGCAGTAAGCAATTTGCCTTGCTTGTCCTTTATAAATTTGAGAGGGCATTGTTTTTCCTCCCTCATGTTCTTTAGGGTCTTATAGAACAATTTCTGGTTTTCTTGTGCATCTTTTTCTAGCTTTTCTCCAAATTCTTCCCAGGACTTCTGTTTTGCTGCTAGCACTTTGTTCTTTGCTTCTGTTCTGAGTATCACATATTCTCTATATTTTTCCATTTGTCCTGTTGTGTTTTTAGCTCCTAAGTATTGTTTCCATGCCATTTTCTTCTCTCTTATTTTCTCTTTGACTTCCTCTGTCCACCAAGGTGTCCTCTTTCTCTGGTTCCCAAGTCGGACTTCACCGCATGCTTTCTGCAGCAGCTGTCTTTATGATATCCTTGAATTTATTCCAGAGGGTTTCCAAGTCATCCGGTTGTTCTTCTGTGTTGCTCACTGCTGTAGCAATAAGCCCCTGATATCTGGTCTTAATTTCTGGCTCTCTCAGCTTGTAGGTCCTAATGCTCATTTCTCCTGCTCGTTTACTTGGTTTCTTGCGTGATGTTGGGCAGTTCCTAGGCTGAGCAACTCTTTCAGTTGTTCGTTTGATTGTTAGCAGGTAGTGATCACTTCCAATCTCTGGCCCCCTCCAGACTCTTGCATCTCGGAGATATCTGAATGAGCTTCTCCGAACAATGGCATAGTCGATCACTGACTTCTCATTCTTGGTTGGTTCACATCTAGTGTATGCATGTATGCGCTTATGGGGGAACTTTGTGTTTGTAATGATCAGATTCTGCTCACTGCAGAATCTAAGGAGTCGCTTTCCATTGTCATTGAGAGTATCTTCTCCATATCTTCCGATAACGCCACCCCATCTAGCATGGTCATTTCCAACTCTGGCATTAAAATCTCCGAGCATGATAACTTCATCTAGGCAGTCATCCACTGTCCTTTGAAGCAGCTCGAAGAATTCCTCCTTGACCTCTGCTCTCTCATCCTCATTTGGCCCATACACTATGACCAGGTTGACTATGGTTTCTCCTTCTTTTAGTTTTACAACCATAATGCGCTCCGAGACAAAGTTCCATCCCTTGATACTATCTTTTGATTTTGGGCCACAATGCAACCCACGCCCCCTTTAGCTCTTTCAGATATGGGTACACCACTGTAGAGCAACGTGTTGCCATCGAGATCCATGACTCCTTGTCCTTTGTTCTTCGTTTCCGTTATAGCCAGGATTTCTAGTTTTGCTTTCCTCATCTCTTCCACCAGCTCCTCTTCCTTCCCATTTATACTTCTTGTGTTCCAAGTTCCATAAGTCGTAGTCCGTAGTCCGTTCCAGTTCGTCGCCTTTAGAATCAGTCCGGTTTTCTCTCTTGTATTTCTCGTAATCATAGTTTAAGACAAACAGGTGATTGGCCTGTTGTGCCTTTGCATGGTGGAGGGGCTGCCTCCTTACGGCCTCCATGCAGGCCGCCCTCCTCCTTTTTCATCCGGGCTTGGGACCGGCATGGGCGGAGTTATTATTAACCTTTTCATTTAAATGTAATGTAAAGCTAAAGCTGTTCGATTTAAATGTAAAGAAGGTTTTATCCAGAGGGGTTAAATTTAATTCTCATCGAGGATAAATTCTGAGATAAATGGGATGGTAGAATAGAAGAGGGGGGCACATAAGTATGTGTCGGGAAACGCAATAATCAGTAGAGCGTTTCGTTTCTACTCTTTACCATAGTTATTGGTAGTGCCAGCAGAAAGTACTTTCTCTGGAACCAAGTGAAGGTAGAAGTAGACTGACGTTGTGCGAGACGCCATCATAAGAGGGTCTTATAGACAGACGCAGGACCAGCTTGGCCGTTACTCCTTGACGTTCTAGGAACGAGTGTTTTCTTCTTCTTTGAACCTTAGCCGCCGACCGTCAAAGCAGTCAGTGGCCATCACGCTTAGTGGCGTTTTGTGGGGCAACAACAAATTGATTCCACTTTGCTCGGTCGGCGGCCATCCTTCGTACAGTGCCCCAACTCTGGTTCATTCTTTGCATCTCAGCCTCCACAGTCCTCCGCCAGGTTGTTTTTGGTCGGCCTCGCTTTCGTTTTCCTTCAGGGGTCCAAAGCATAGCTGTTCTTGTGATGGCATCGGGGTCTCTTCTGAGGACATGGCCAACCCAGCTCCAGCGTCTGCAAGCTATGATGGTGTGCATGTCCTCTTGCTTGCTCCGAGTAAGCAGATCTTGGTTGGTGATGGTATTCGGCCAAAAGATTCGGTGAATTTTTCTTAGACATGATGTGTGAAAAGAGGACAATTTCGACATTTCTTTCTCTGTAACTCTCCAGCATTCCGCACCATAGAGAAGCACAGGAAGCACACAGCTCTGATATAATCTTAATTTTGTGCTTGTGCTGTATTGAGAGGACTTCCAGATGTTGTTTAGGCTAAAAAAGGCTGTTCTTGTCTTATTCATTCTGTTGTACATGTTTTTGCCTGCCCCGCCGTCTGGTGTTACTATGCATCCTAGGTATGTGAAGGTGTCTGTCTGTACCAGTTGCTGATTCCTTACTGATATGGGCTCAGGGTTGCTCACATTGAGCGTCATGACCTCTGACTTCTTTAAATTGTTGTTCAAGCCCACCTGCTGATGTGAATGTGCTAGTAGTGCAATGTCATCTGCATATTCTAGATCTTCCAATGTAGAAAATGTAGTCCATCTTATTCCTCTTGGACTGCCCTCTGTTGTCTGGCGCATTACCCAATCTATGACTGTTAAAAATAGAGTGGTTGATAAGGGGCATCCCTGTCGTACTCCTGTCTTCCCCTCAAAGGTTAGGTTGCTCTGCCCAACACTACACGTAAAGTTGGCATAAAGGCTTTTGATGATTGACACTATGCAGCTTGGAATTCCATAAACCCTCAGTATTTTCCATAAACTGTCCCTATGTATGCTGTCAAAAGCCTTTTCAAAATCAACGAAATTAATGTACAGCTGTCTTTGCCATTCTGAGCACTGCTATATAATGTTCCTGAGAGTGAATATATGATCTACACATCTTCTGTTCTTTCTAAATCCTGCTTGTTCTTTCCCCAGTTTGTGGTCTACTGCTTTTGAATTCTCTGTATAATTATCCTGCCTAGTATTTTGCTGGGAACTGAGAGAAGAGTGATTCCTCTCCAATTAGAGACGAGTGTGAGCAGTGTACACAGAACCCATCAGCGGGAGCAGAAACTAATATTGGCAGCTAAGTGAAAAATATACGCAGCCAAAGTGAACTTCCTTCATAAGAATTCTATCATCTATCAATGATGGATCCTTTGTTTTAAACTATTCAAATTATCTTTTCAAACTATTAAAATTTAAGTGATTATTAAATTTTGTTATTTGTATTGTTACAAATGTAACTTCGATTTAATCATTTTAAAGTTACTGCATGTTTGTCTCAGTCAAATTACTACACACACTCTAAACAGAACTATACCAGAATAATAAAAATTCCACTGAGTAAATCAGGGATGGGGGCTTGAACGAGCTGTAATTAATAAGTGCTTAATTCCTTCACAAAAGTTGTCGGCAGATTCTAGAATTAACGTGCTCAGCCAAAGCTGCATTGTTTTCGCTTATCTGAATATCTTGTGAAGACTCCCTGGAGATAGAAGCGTTTTGTTTCTCCTATCTACATCTCTGCCAAGAGTAATCTTTTGCGAAGGTAGATACCTTTGAAGCCCATATTATATACTCTTGAGTTTTGGCTACTGTTGGACCACTACTGCAAAGCAGGGGAGGCAATACCATCACACTTTCCACGAGTTACATATTGGTCATCTTGTCGTATCACTTAAGTCTTTCTATTTCGTGCAATCACCCAATTATGAAAGTATGTGTCTTTCTGGTGTCACTTTTTGTTATCCATGTTTCACAGCCATACAGTAGGACAGTTTTGACATTGCAGTTGAAGATTCCTATTTTTATGTTATCAAATTTATTGTGAATTTTTATATCACGTTAAAGTCTTTCTCTGACCTTCCTTCCACATTTTATAATGTTCATTTTCTAACGTTCTTTGTACACTCTTAGTCGTTCATACGATCTTTCATGATTTCTGCTATTAGCGCGTACCAGCTCATTTTCGTCACAGGTCACTAAGGTGGGTTGAACATGTGGTAGGCTACCTCCATCATCTAGACACTTAAAGCCGAAGAAACTTGAAAAAAACATATAAAGAAAGCGATTAGACATAGACACACGAATGGGATAAAGAAGACACGGAACTTTTTTATTTTTATTTTTGTTAGCTGACAAAATAGTGCACTAAGAATTGATTATCATTTATTATATCTACTTATTATGAAAGCTGTTTTGCGAGTGATGCCACAGGTATGGCCATAGATGATTCCCAGAGTCAACCAATTATTCATGTTATTATATGACATACATTCTGATGCCACTCGGCTTTATGACAACTGCAGTATTGTCAATGTGCATTGAAAGTTTTAGGCTTAAAATAATATTCTTGATAACAGGAAGTAGTGAGAGAGAAAGAGAGACAGACAGACAGAAAGACAGGGCGAGAGAGAGAGAGAGAGAGAGAGAGAGAGAGAGAGAGAGAGAGAGAGAGAGAGAGAGAGAGAGAGAGAGAGAGAGAGAAACATTACTTCAGACTGTTGATGTGTGTACGCGCCTCACTCTACGTTTCCTTTTCTGTATGTGGGGCTGAGTATGTAGACAGTAATTCTTTGGTTCCGAACCCATCATTCTTCTATAATTATAATCACGTGTGCAGATCGAAAAAACCGTTGCCTATGTATTTTATTGTACCAAAAACACTTACACACAGGAATTCAATACTGTAGTTTGAAAGTATGGCTATAATTTTTCCTGTCCTAACAGGCATTGTAAGTGTGGCCTGAGCTGTCACGAGTATGCCAAGATGGCTTGACTACTCTTTGTAAATACCACGAATCAATAATAATCCATTTAACAGCATCATCCTTACTTTCCAGATCTCACTTAAAGTGAGTTCCGTAAGTTCGTTGCGTACCAAAAGACGATCCTGCGTCATAGATTTTTTTGATACAGTCGGCGATACAAAATTGATTAAATGATTACGAGGCGCCATTAACATTACCGAGAGAGACAGAAAGAAATAATGACACCAGAAAACAAACGTAGGAACTACATCTTTCATCAAATACATAGAGAGAGAAACAACAAGTGGTTTGGCAATCTCATGAGAAGGGAGTTTGATCAATTTCTACTACCCGACCTTTAAGAGTAGAAGATAAATAAATATTACACACATTAAGGTATGCTTCAGGCACTCGTGAGAAATAAAGAAGTAGAAAACTAGACAACAGAAAAACAACACAAGTTTAGAGTTCCGTAGCTACAGGGTGGTGCCGTTCCGAAGGTCTTCGGTTTTTTTCTCCAGTAAGGCTTGAGGAAGACATGGAAAAACTTTGAGCGGATGGCACGGGAGAGGAAGACTTGACATGAGTATATTGAAGGCATGTGCTCCTTGGGAAGGTGAAGGTGGTGATGATGATTACGACGATGATAATGCTGATGATGATTACGACGATGATAATGCTGATGATGATTACGACGATGATAATGCTGATGATGATTACGACGATGATAATGCTGATGATGATTATTATTTTAAAATGGCATCCATATTAGTGCCTTGGTAAACCTAAAAAGTCTGGTACATATAGAATTAAGAAGTCTAGGAGTACCCATAATTATTTCTGAACACTGAAACATTATTTGTACTTACGTGGACAGTCAAAGAAATCAGCAAGTGATCACATAAAGGTTAAAGGTGACGATTACCGGCAGACCGCCCAAGATGGACCAAGTCAATTACTCAGAACACTGGCTCTGAAAAGAAATTATTACAAAATAAACGTTTGCATAGAATCAAACGAAAACTGTGGTCAACATATATATTATATACTTTTTTGTCAGCGGTTATTTAACGCGGGGAGAAAAAGGGAAAAGGGGGGGGGGGGGGGCTTCCTTGAAGCAGCTCCACTTATCTGAGTTAGATGCTGGGGGGCTTAGAATTTCTGTTGTGTTGCAATTATACACTTATGATTCATAGCTTATTTCGATGGATGTTTATTTATCTTTACATCAACATGCTAAATCAAACATAGAGCATTTTATGATTAAGTGTTGTAACGGATGATAGAGGCTTCAGAGACTGGGCACCTCGAATATGTGTACTCCAAAACCACCCCCTACATACACAGATACATATTTACACATACTGACGAAATCGTCCAATTTGTCTTTCTATATTCCTCTATGTCAGTATCCACTGATCATTATCCCTCAGTCAAGGTGCAATCCCACGTTTTAGCGCGTGACCGCTCATGCCATGTTTATTGTCCTGATTTTGCTCGGTCACCGCCTAACCGAAGGCGGGGATCCTTCTACTCTAATTTTTGGCCATTAGTGGACCACTACTGCAAATCAAGAGAGACACCGCGCGACACATACAAATATTCGATCTCGAACAAAAATTAATAACTATGCCACTGCTTTCTGCATATTGTTATATAAACTGGTACTTATCTTATTGTATAAAAACATGAAGAAGCAATTAGATAACATAAACCAGTCTTTGAAATGTGTGTACTTCTTATTATTAAACGGTTATTTCTTTACTCCTTATCCAACTAATTTATATGAAAGAACTTTAAAATAAAGAGAATTAAATACAACTCAGTGTGAGATTCTGTTTGTTCTACGTATTATTTCATAATACAAATAAATAAATAAACAAATTAATTAAATAACATTATTTGTCAAAGGGCAGCTACTGATCATTGTTTTGGTATTTATTTCATGTATATCTAATAAAGCCGCGGTGGCGTATTGGTTAGTGCACTGGCTTCTTAGCTCGGTGGTCCATGGTTCGATCCCCAGTTGAGGTGGGATTTTTTTAGGCCGTAAATGGCTCAGGGGTCGACCAACCCACTTGTATTGGGTACCTGAGCAATTTCTTGGACGGTTAAGGCGGCCAGCGTGATGCTGACCACATCACCCCTAGTGTGCTGACGGTCAAGAAAATATGGGCCTAACACCGTATTCCCAATATGTCTTAATGGGTGTGTAACGGGATACTTGACATTTTTCCCTTTACATCCAATAGAAAGTGACTTTTCAATTACTCTGTATTTAGAAGAAACATCGTTATTGGTGGGAAAGGAACCTGACAAGGAAAGGGAACCTGACAAGGAAAGGGAACATGACAAGGAAATGGAACCTGACAAGGAAAGGGAACCTCACACGGAAAGGGAACTTCACAAGGAAAGGGAACCTCACAAGGAAAGGAAACTTTACAATGAAAGGGAACCTCACAAGGAAAGGGAACCTCACAAGGAAGACAGGAGATGGTCTGTCAGAGAGCATCATGCAGGAAATATTAAAGTCCCACTGGAGCCAGCCCCTGATATCGTGACGTTCCGTTGGTGGAGCGGTCGGAGTGGCTAAGAGGTATTCTAGAGGTACCAGGTTCGATTCCCAGTTGAGGGAATATAATTTATGGAATTTTTTTCAGAACCAGTGGTCCTATTGACGTCATACTCTTCCCCACCCCCCAGTTTCCTGAGTAGTGAGATCGGATGCCTAACCTTCTCGGATAAGGGCGAAAAAATTGGAGGTCCCGTGTGCAAGTTGCGCACGTTAAAAATCCCACGGCAGTTGGAAATCGTAAAGAGTAGGCTTATCAGGCCGCTGTCCTGGCAAAATTTAAAGAAAATTTGACACCTACCCACCACAAAAATATTTCTAGAATGTGTGATACCTATATACACACACCGGGATTCTCGCCGGTGCTACAGACTGTGCTGAGATCCTCCTTGTGTTATCTAAAGAAGGAGATCGGAGTAATGACGGAGTTGTCCGTGTGCAATGAAGATAGTCCTTCAAACCAAACCAAGCCAATTCGTTGGTGGCCGATCGTAGGAATACAAATTTCAGAGACCGTTTAGTTCCTGTCCCCATATAGATCCCGGGGGTCTCTGAGGGAAAAACGTCTGTACGTGTTCTTTTGTGCGATCTCTCACACTTTCAGTCCTCCGGCAGTATCATTTCTTCTTCATTTTTCTCTCCGATCGCTTATTATATGGCAATATTTTGCCCTTTCATTCATTATTTGCTCTATGCTGAATCTAGTAGGGGTAAGTCTCTAACACTCCACTCCCCTACGGAAGTAAATGCTATGGGACTATCTTTATCTCTTACATTTTTGCTTTACCACTCCTCAGGCTTATTTACGTTCCGCCAGGTGAACTGTGGTATTATCGTAACAATACCTGGCCATTATCACCGGTCACCGGTAATTCGTTTGTCGCTTTGAGTCGCCTAGCCAATCTTTGATAACAGACGATCCTCGTTGGACAACCATATTGTTTGTCTGAGCGGCCGGCGACCCTTTTGTTTGACTGTCTGAAGACGGCACGAACACACAGGCGATAATGAGATAATAGTTTCACGGGCTCATCCCTGGGTGTGATTATCACAGATAATCTGTCTGGGTAGACATTACGCCAGGAAAAAAATGTTCACATATTTGTTTGTGAGAGTGCACAAGATGTCACCGGAAATATTACCGCATGATAATAAAGAAGTCACGCGTCGGAATATTAAATTTAATATTTTAAACACGTGAGGGATTTTTTGAATTGAACACCCCAACCCACGTAGTGCGAAAAGAGCTTACGATTGGATTGAAATGGCAGCCGGAATATACAATGAATCTCATTGGAAAGTTTGCCGGGAAGTACAATCTGTGATGTGAACTGGAAACTGAAAATAAAATCTAGCGAACTCAGAGACTGTCGTAGATTTTCGATAGGAGAATTAAGACTAGGTTTGGTCCCTCATTTGTCGTAGATTTTCGATAGGAGAATTAAGACTAGGTTTGGTCCCTTCTGAATAGGTTTGAATAGGTGATAGACTCAGTGAGAGTTAGTGAAAGGTAATAGAATTTCCACACACGTGAGATGATAGATGTTGATATAGTGGCTGTCTCTGAAAGCGAAAAGAATTCTTCTCTCTCTCACCTATCTTCTACAACAGTTGTTACAGCGTCAGACAGACTACACCAATATACATATTACGTATATTTCTATCACTCACAGGCACGCACCTACACGTGACGACAGGTAAACACACAGACGTGGGAAAACTATAACAATGATATATATATATCTAGAACGAGCTGACCAAACACGATTTTTAAGTTCACGAGCGATTTTAATATCAGGAAAAATCGGCTCACAACATCAAAGAAAGTACATCAAGGAAAATACATATACACATAGTCATAAAAATTCAAGGAAATGTTGCAAGGATGATAGCCCCGTTATAGTGTTAACTCTAGGTTTAGCCCGGCCCCGTTAAGAGAACAGATGATGGCGCCAGAGTCACAGATACATAGGGTTTGAGTCTAAGAGTTTTCTTTGTTTTATCTCGTAATTATATGCACAGAGTTTGGAAAACAAATCTGATTTAACCTAAGACAACAACACAAGAACTCTAGCCTTAGCAACAGATTATGCAGATTGAAAAGAAAATTTGGACAGCAACAGGGTGTCAAAGATATAATAGTGAAAATATCACTCAGACCAGCGTACACTCATTCATTCCGCCATGGCTTCTCATTCATGTACTCACGACTTTGCTCGCTGCCTCTTGGAACACACTGATTTTAGATCTTTACACAGACTCAAAAAAAAAATGCAGTCTTCTGCCAAGAAGTCCCCAGTTCCAAAAGACGTATTTAACTCGGAGTCTCCGGGAACGACTACTTGGGTGTGCAAATTTGTTCAAATGTCTGATTAAGTCACCTAACAATTATTCCAGGCGCGGGAGTTAGCAGAGCACAGTGTCAATAGCGTAGGTTTCTAGAAATGATGAATGTCAGGTCGGTGCCTTCCCTCAGTATAGGATTCACTTTAGTCACACCACAGATTTTGTCCACAAAATATATATATATAGATAGTCGGGAAATGTTAGTTAATACTTGAAGTATTTCGCGCCACCAGGCAGAAAGATTACGTAGAGTTTCTAGAAGAAATTAAGATCTGGCTCCAAGGTCCAGTATTTATCATTACAGTCTTTGAAAACCCGTTATTGGGATATTAGTATTTCTGTCTAACTTGCACCGTCAGATCAGTGTTACTTGAGAAAACCCACGTGGTTCAAAATAAGGACTGTCTATTTCTTCACAAGTATGGAAACTACTACTAGGTGCTGGTAAAGTTAGGGTCACCCCAAAACTTTCACTGTGTGGAGGAAAAATAACACATATAATATAATAAACAGAATCTGAACTGGTTATAACTTACATTTAAACTTGCAAGCAGAGAGCTTTGCTTATCATTTAAACTTCCCGTGACGTAAGTTATATTTAAAAATCAGCAATTCTCATGAATTAGGAACACGTGCGTATCCCGTCACCATTCATGAGGCTCGATTCTAGAGTTTATACGTTAGTTTAGAAAAATACACTCGACTGAGTATTAGCAGTTAAATTAAATTCATGCGAAATTATCTCCCCTACTCCCAACATTTACGTCCGCTTAACGCGTGTCGTAATCCCAGACAGCCTGACTCCATTGCAGGGCAGTTTTCACACTACAGCTGACCATGGCCAAAGTGAGCGCCGTGTCAGTTTGGGATTTTCCAGACAAATGTCTGGATACTGACCGGTGCAGATGTAAAGTATCACACCTCACCGGGACTAATGCCGAGAAGAAGCTCGCGCGCTCGGTGAGAATGTAGACGATTTGCTACGTCCTATGTTCAGCGAACCGACTTATCACGCCTTCTGACGCCCTGCAGCCCTGACATCTACGTAATATCGTCCTAGCGCGATTCTCAGTTTTGAGAAAGAAACAGGTAAAGTTTGCGAATTATATGAAAATAATATTCGCAAAACGAATGGATGAAAAATATACAGGAAAAAATGAAATACAAAGATAATAAAAGAGAGAATTTGGGTGAACGAATAGGAAGAAGATGTAGGAAATTAAATGAATATAAACCCTACGTGACAGAGACACAGAACCGACAGCTTCGCAACTTCAAACGAGCAACTCCGAAAAAGCCAGAAAGAGAAGGATCGGACCTAGAATTCCATATTTATAAGTGACAGATCGAAGTATTTGGGAAACTTAAAACTTTAAAAAGTGAGCCCGCCTTTATAAATACAGAGACTGAAAAACGTAAGGACCAGGACTTAAAATACGTAGACTGGAAACCTAGGAATTGGATCACCCATCATCAGAGAAACTTTCACGGAGCAAGTCAATCGCAGATCACCCGTCGAAGAGGAATTACTAGTTTCCCAGGTCACGTGTATCGCAGAACACCCGTCATAAGAAGGGATTCAAAATTTCCAGACGAAATTGATTCGAGAGCATTTGCACCGAAATTGCTGGTGTCCATCCGATAACTGTGCGAGGAGATTGCGTATAACCCAATTTGGTGTAAGTTGTGAACATTTCTTTTACAAATGTGAATTAACATGTTTTCTTGCTTAGTGGTTATATATGAGGCTGGCAACCTCAACATACGAAAATAGTATATTCATAAACCACTACAGCAATCGCTGGTGATTTCTTCTCGCTAGTCGTGCGGAAAACCAGACAGCAGAGGTGACCCCAGACTCCGACTGGAGCAGTGATGAGTGATGATTACATCACATATGCCTCAAGTGTATCATATCGTTTTGTGAGATATATGTAGCTTGTTAATGTTATTTCAGGCACAAATCATTATTCGCGCTGTCCAGACACATTTTCCAAGCTAATACCTAGAGGAATATGGGTGAATTTATTCATCTTACCTGAGTTGCATTGTGTATACTCAAGAATTTAATTCTTATAAGAGATTAACATTGGATGGTGCACAACGAGAGGATGCGCTTGTTAAGCTTCCAACTCAGTGTACTTAGCAGAGTCATTTGTCTTTCTATTTTTTCTAAAAGTACGTGGTTACAAGCATCAGACGGTTTGAAGTACTAACAACGCCGCTAGTCTGTGGAGAAGTGCACTCATCACCAAATAGAAGTGACGGAAACCACTGCGACAAGGCTCACCTAGATTTAAGTTTTCGTGTAAAATAGGCGAAAGCAACGGACTTTGATAAATCCTCACCTACGTCTCAGTGATGAAAACTTGTATTTACAGCAAAATTTCACCAATCTTTCCATATTTATTTTAACCGTTAAAGACTAATTCATTATTAAAATTGTTACATGTTGTTAACTGAACAATCATAGTCGCTTTAGTTTTTTTTATATGTATGAAAGCTAACGTATGGGTCAGAATATTTTATATATATATATATATATATATATATATATATATATATATATATATATATATATATATATATATATATATATATATATTATATATATATATATATATTATATATATATATATATATATATATATATATATATATATATATATTATATATGTATATATATATATATATATATATATATATATATATATATATATACCTAGACATATATTTACCTCTAAACAGAGCTATACCATTATACGAGGAATTCGCTGAATTAACTCAGTTGGGGGCTTTAATGGGCTAAAAACCATTGCTTAAATTCTTCACAAAAGACGACGGACAGATATAAATTAACCATTGCTCAGCGCTATGCCGCATGGTTCTTGATTTCTGAATTATCTTGTGAACACTCCCTTCGGATAGAAACGCCATTACAATTATATCTACATCTCTGCCAAGAGTAATCTTGTGCGAAGGTAAACACCTTTGACGACCCAGTTTAGATACTCTTGAGTTTTGGCCACTGTTGGACCACTACTGCAAAGCAGGGGAGGCAATCCGTGACAATGAGGTTGTGGATGGGGCTGGCAAGCTCCTAATGTAAAACAAATTGCTACAAGAAGCACAGCTGTAAGGACATAGGAATACTTTGGTGCAGGCATCCTGCAAGGATGTCAACTACAGTGGTGACTTTATGGGTGGGGCGGGGGGGGGGGGGGCAACAAAGAAAATGATGAAAGTTGACAGGTGATTGGTGAGTAATTGCTATAAAGGTATTGGCGCTGAGGCGTGTCGTCGTCTGAAGCGTCGTACTTCCGTTTGTGATTGATTTCTGAAAGTCACTTTTGTTATTTGGCAGGACTTAACTTGTGAATCCAGGAACTTATCTGCGCCATTCTTTGTAAAAAGTGTAGCACTGCATATATTGGTGAAACAGGATAGATGTCTAGAGGTTTTGACAGCCATTTCTCTCAAGATTAATAAACCTGTTGCGATCATTGTAAAACTTCCAATATTTACGTAACCGCTGTCCGCTCATGCAGTAACGATGATTGGTCTCACTTTTCTGTGGAGAATCGAATCGCCTCATATTTTTTTAAACAGGTTATCTTTCTTCTAATGGATTGAATTCCAGGACCGTTCAATTTAATTTCTGCCCTCAGGTAGCTGTTTACTTCATTAGTGACTTCTTTCTTTTCTCAGGTATTTGTTGTTCTTGTTGCGGTTTCTGATTTTTGTTTTTCTTCTCCCGCTTTCCTTATTTTTTTTCCCTTAACCAGCGGCACTTGGGCTTTCAGCCCTTCGGCCAAATGACGTGTCACTGCGAGGCTGGGGAGCCTGTGGAATTTCCTTCGCTCGTTCCCATCCACAGAGGGTTTATCTCAGGAGCCGTTCAGGTTATTCAGTCAAAATCCCGGTCGTTGACACTGCTTCAAATGCTGACGTCCGGGCTTGAACCTTGAACACCTGATCGCCAGCGCAACGTTGTAACCATTACACCAGCGCGGCTCCCGCTTTCCTTATTTAGATTTGCCTATATTACCCTTGCTTTCACTTTCTCTTCTTGTTACAGCATTAGCAAAGTGACTACGGTATTGGTTCATTGCTGGATTGTATTCGCTCCGTTATTGCAGTTTTTTCTTTGTAGTGATATTGCTTTTTTTGTTATTTTTGTTACTTGTTAATTAATTATTTTCATTTCCACGATTCTGCTATTTCCTTTGCCAATTTCTCAGTCTTTCTATATTTCTTAAGTGCGTATGTTTTTTTCACCACTATTTAGGATTGTGCTTGACAAACGGAAATCCCGAAACATGGCGTGTTTTAGGTGTATTTTTGACGTGTAAAACTGACTAGGTTGTTGCCAGTGAAATAAGAGATGAGAAAATGACGCTGGTGATAAGTAGGTCATTCACTGAGGAAACCTGTTGATAGCATGTCAAGACAGCCTTTGATCTGGAACCCTTGGTTAACGGAGGTAGATTTAAAACACCGCATTTCCCCCCCCCCCTTTTTTTTCGCTTTTCCCATCAAAAAAGGGGAAAACACGCGGAGAAGAAAGCTAGAGGCAGAAGTGAAAGGGGATGACAAAATATAAAAGGACCTTGAGAAAATCGAACAGGACAGGAGGACTTTATCTGAGGGCAGAGCTCCTCATGGAATGACAGGGTAATCAATGAATGATTGAACACTGGCTCCAACACCCTTTTTATATTTTTCACTTCCTGTTATCAGTTTTACAGTCACCCCAATCATTATTGACATATATTCTCTAGCATGAAGCAGACTTTTAGCATATAGCAGAACTGTTAAGTATATCATAATTAACACACCTTAAATAACACCTTTTTATTTAAATAAAAAAGACTCTTTATTTAAATGACTATGACTATGACTAGGATAAAACTGTTTTATTAAATAACATTTTGAGTTATATTTTTCATTAGTGAAAACGTCCATTAACTTAAACTCTTTTGTATTTTTAGCAGAAAGAAGTGCGTGCGATGCAACATAAATGAACAGTTCCGGACATGCTGCGAGCAAAAATGTTCTAAAATGTGATGACTTTGGCAAATAAATTAGGTGGCAGAAAAATATGTCTAATGATAATGTTGCGTGGAATAATTGTGTGACCTTCTTGTTACATCGATTTTAATGTACTTATCCATTCTCCCCATTCCAAATTGATTCCGGACGCGGTCTAGGCTTTCTTTTCCAATTCAATTCTTTCGTTCGGTCCGTCTGTATAGTGCTTCTATTGCTGTCTACCACTGCTCTTTCTACCTTTCTATATTTGAAATATTTAAGAATTAGCATGCAGCCCAACAAGAAATGTCAGTAAAGAATTTTGATGTGCGCTTTCTGAGGACGGCACCATTTCTGTGTTCAGGTTCCTATCCATCTGTCACTTCTCACCGAGCAAGTAAACCCGTCAACAAAGAAAGATTTCTGGTTGATTTTTCTTTGAAGTAACCGTCTAATTAGTGCTTCTTAACCAGGGGTGCATGCATCCCCTTGGAGTGCGTGACTTCACTTCCGGGGGTGCGAGATATGTCGGATAGTTTAGAGCGTGAATCATCATAAACAATATATAATACACAGAACTCAAAAGCATTTGTACAAAATAGAACATTGACAGCGTCAATTAGATACCGAACCTTAGTTGCATTCCGTAAATAACATTTTCTCACAATAAACTTTTATCTCTTTTAAGCATTTCTGGCATGTTTTGTAAGCTACAAGATAAAGGGGTGCGAGGCTTCTTAAGATGCTGTAAAGGGGTGCGAGGCTTCTTAAGATGTTGTAAAGGGGTGCGAGGCTTCTTAAGATGTTTTAAAGGGGTGCGAGGCTTCTTAAGATGTTGTAAAGGGGTGCGAGGCTTCTTAAGATGTTGTAAAGGGGTGCGAGGCTTCTTAAGATGTTGTAAAGGGGTGCGAGGCTTCTTAAGATGTTGTAAAGGGGTGCGAGGCTTCTTAAGATGTTGTAAAGGGGTGCGAGGCTTCTTAAGATGTTGTAAAGGGGTGCGAGGCGTCTTAAGATGTTGTAAAGGGGTGCGAGGCGTCTTAAGATGTAAAGGGGTGCGAGGCTTCTTTAAATACTGTAAAGGGGTGCGAGGCTTCTTAAAATGTTATAAAGGGGTGCGGGAGCTCTAAAAGATTAAGAAACACTGGTCTAATTGCACGATCACACTATTATGTCTTCTGTGCTAACCTTATGGCTTGCTAGCTAGCTGCCTAGATTTACGTTACATTATTGTTTTTTCATTAACTGTCGCGCCTAAAGGCGCTGGCGGTCACGTATTTACAGTTCCTACGACTTTTGTGTCTTGAATTAAGTCTTCGTTTCTTTCCCACCCTGTGGCTCCTTTATTAGTGTTAATACGTTCGCGATTAGATATATATTAATACATAAACACATAAAACAGAGGTTCAATTCAGCAAATAATTACGTTTCTCCTGTGTATCAAGCATGTAAATCATGAAACGTTTGCTACATTCTGGACTTACTACAAGGTAGTTCTTTAGGGTAGTGAAGTGTGTTCACTATTCTAGGTCTCAGCTTTATGAGATGGGGTTGACCAACTACATTCTGGACTTACTACAAGGTAGTTCTTTAGGGTAGTGAAGTGTGTTCACTATTCTAGGTCTCAGCTTTATGAGATGGGGTTGACCAACTCCATTCCTTTGGCTTCCCTAACTCAAGAGCAGAGTCAGGTACTCATTTACAGATGAGTTTACTGGAGTGAGAGGCTAGTGGGTTTCGAACCCTATAATTTGTTCCCTAGATGCAAGCGCTCTAACCACTCAACCACTAAACGCTCCAGGTGTTATTACCAAGGACTTTTGAGATCTGAGAGCCACGGTAGCCCAGTGGTTAGTGCACTGGCTTCCCAGCTCGGCTGTCCTGGTTTGATCCCCATTTGATGTGGAATATTTTTAGACCGCAAACGGCTCCGGGGTCGACCCAGTCTCATGAATTGGGTACCAGGGCAACTCTGGGAAGGTTAAGGCGGCCGGCGTGATGCTGGCCACTTCACCCCGAGTGTGCCGATGCTCATTGTCAAGAAAATATGGACCTAACACCATATTCCAAATATACCTCAATGGGCATGTAATAGGATCCTTTACCTTTTTAAGATCTGCTTCAAGAGTCGCTCTAGAACACCTGTTATTAGATATGTCAGTGTAACGTCACACCGTCAGAATACAAGCTCATATGAATGTTACCGCTAAACGTCAAAAATACACAAGACTGCGAACGTAACAGTTCACTTCGAACCCCGAGGTGAATGTGACAGAGACAAACACATCGGTCCAGCCTGGTCACGTGCTTGTCTATTCCACATGTCTTCCTTTCTCTTAAAAAGTTTGTTGTTCGTCTCCAAGTGCCTCTGCGCGTATTCTTTATTATGTGCATATCTGTAAATCTAAAGACGCACATAGCAAGTCAGTGGTGGTTTTAGGTAGTGCGTGGCCCAAGGCAGGTGTGGCCTCACGAGGCCCTTTTTACATAAATTCATGTTGTACAAACAAGCATTCGATTATGCGCGAAGCCCAGGGCCGGATTAAGCTAGTGCGGGGCCTGTAGCATATGTTAGGAAAAGGGCCCTATATTTAAAAAAAAAACAACAATAAAACAACACAAACATATTTGAACACATACATTTTTAATTTGCATAGTAATTATCATTATCAATTAATTCGTGCTTGTAATCCTATAAACTTGCCACTCATGTTGCTGGTGTTGTCATAACTTTGACTGCCAGAAAAGGGTCAAACTTGGCCAGTAATTCCCGTTATAAGGGGACCCAACAATTTCATCACTGCCACGAAATGAAAGGCCTCGTTCTGCTAAAAACTTCACAACTTCAATTATTCGCTCTAGAAGTTTGTGCCAATACTTTTCTTGAATGTCCATTTGTTTCACAAGATGGGAATCGACACGTTCACCTTTGTTTTTACGCATCAACAGTGAAATTAAAGCTTGTCTATGTGAGGAGCTTTCTTCATGTCGACGCAATAGATTGCTTGCATTTTTCCAGTCATTAAACCCTTCCACAGTAAACTTTGATGAACATTCTGAACTCATAAGCTTGCATGGGAAACAAAATAGGCGCCCTTTACTTTCTGAATAGCATAACCATTTTCTTGCATGTTGCTTGTTTGTACGTTTATGAATATGTGTAAAATAAGACTTCTGACAGTATCGAGTTTTCTTTTCAGTGTCATACAATCGCACGGATGAAGAGAAGGCACTATCAAGATGTTGACATTTTTCACTTCCCTTGGATATCCAATATTCACGCTCACAGCCATCTATATTGTTCGGCCAGTCACTAATATCATTAGAGTACTTCTTCGTTTCACTTATTCTTTCACATTCAGACTCAGTGTATACTGGGTTTTGCTGTATGTTTTCTGCTGCACAGCCTGCACTAGTACTAGTTGTTCCTGTACTTCCAGCTTCAGCGGTTAGAGTACCACCACCATGAACATCAAAATATTCTGTCAGCTTACGTGTTTTTGATATCACAAGTTGATCTCTTCTTTCTTTTTCTTCCTTCGCTTTACGTTTTTCACTTCCAGAAGCATAATTACGTCCAATATCTCTGTGTCTACTGCTCATTTTTTGAGTTTTCTAACCTTACAAATCAAGAAATTTTAATCAAGATCGAAAGAGAGTGCGAGCACGCCGTATACCTCAATTAAAACCGGAAGTTTCCGTTTCCTAAATTCTAGTTTTTATTGTTAATGCAAATTCATTTCACAAAGAACGAAACAAAATTAGAGGGGCAGTCGCCTAGAGCCAAAAAAGTGGCTTCCGTCCAAACGTGACCAAATTTTCAACGCCACTTAAATGAGTTCCGTCCGCAAACAGTTAACATTAAAATAATGATGAGTCACACTAAGTCACCCTCTTATGCTCTTTCTCTCACAATTTCGTGACACCAAATGAAAAGGCGCTAAAAATGGCATAAATCACAAGATCATTGGTTTAACGCTCGTATTTTTTTTTCTTCTCTCTAATTAGCGGCACTCGAGCTTTCCAGCTCTTTTGGCCCGATGACATGTCATTGCGAGGCTGGGGAGTCAGTGGACTTTCCTTCCAACTCGGTCAGAAGCTTCGCTCCTTCCCATCAACGCTCGTATTAGAAGATGACCAACAAATTATGTACATATTTATTGGCGCGGGGCCCGTAACATATGCTACTTGTGCTACTACGTTAATCCGGCTCTGGCGAAGCCCCTAAAAGTGTGACGTCCTTGGCAAATAGCTAGATTGCCTAAATATAACATCACCAATGTTATCAGTAGACTAGACATGCAACACTATTCTAAAGTTGTTTTCACTTACTTGAAGTTGTACTTCTATATACTAGCCACCATTAAAAACGCATCAAAATCGTGACATGTTTTCACTGTTGAAATGTTTATGCAAGTGAGCGATTTTCAAACCCCGAAAGTGTGCAAGTGATGAAGTTCATGTATTCCCACTTTACTGTCGATGTGATGTTTACTTCAAATTTTGCGTGCTTCACGTGCAGAACAAGGTTTTTGATAAATTCTGGCTTTATTAAAAGTCGAATCACATTGAAATTTGGCACACGCATTAGTCAAGTTTCAGCGAGTAAAAAGCCATTATCTGTTTTCATCGAAAGTCTGTTAATGTTTTTGTCATGCCTCGACTGTCGTCACAAGAGCGATGGCAAACTGTTGGTATGCTCAGCAGTGGAATGGCGACCAGAGAAGTTGCCAGAAATTTCAATTGTGACTAGTCCACTATAGTGAGGCTGAACCAGCGATTTCGGGCGACAGGTACCACCAATGACCGTCCCAGGCTTGGTCAACCTCGTGTAACAACACTAGCTCAAGATGACAGTGAGTGCGACTTTTGTTTTTACACCTAGGGTTGACAACTGCTTAGGAGCCGGTTCTGAATTGTCTCATGTTTAATAATACAGCAAATTTGGATTAGTAAATGGATCAGAAATGTAAAATCAGTGGTCTCATGTATTTTAAATTTAGCACAACGAGTTGTGGTTCATAAACTAATGCGATGCGTTTTTAATGGCGGCTAGTATATATGTCTCTAAAGCTATGAACGAACATTGAAAAATACATAACTATTATAATATCAGACGTCCAACACTATTCTAAAGCTGCTTTTACTTATTGGATGTTGTACATCTATTTATCATTTTGTCTCTAAAGCTAAGAACGCACATTGAAAAATACTTAACTATTTAATTAATACTTCCTTCTTCTTCTTCTTCGTACACTCTCAGACGTCCACTTGAATGTTTTCAAAGGGGCAGTAGTCACTTTGAGGCTGTTTGAATCTCCGTAGAGCTTTTCCACGAATGGTACTGGTGTCAGCCATATGCGCTTTCTCTGTTAGCATATATTGGGCAACTTTGAAGCAGATGTTCAGCAGTCATTTTATCAGTGCCACAGTTACACTGATCGGTAGTTCTTATCTTTAGCTTGTTGAATAGATGGTATCTCAATCTGTTGTGGCCGGTACGGCGTCTGAAGATTACCACTTGTTCTCTTCTGTTGAGCTGGTAGTATGCATCATTTTGTGTGTGACCTGGATGCGTTACCTCCCATTTGTTTCTGTATCTGATTCTGATAAAATTCTTTACCTCCTCGAAAGTTACGCTTGAATCAGGTTGACGTAGATTTCCACCTTCCTTTGACAATCTGTCAGCCTCTTCATTGCCGGTAATATTACAATGAGATGGGATCCATTGGATCACAACACTTTTGAACTGTTGACATAGTTCGTGGAGCATTATTCTGAGGTCATCTAGGTCTGTATTATTTAAGCTTTTCAACGCTGCAATTACTGACTGTGCATCGGTAAAGAAAGCAACTTGTATCTCTGTGCTTTCCTCTGCTATTATAACCTTTGCTGCAGTTTTCATAGCCTCTGCTCTGAAGTTATTTGAGAATTGTCCTGTTGCCACTGACATATTTTTTGTGTGCTCAGATAGACACCTCCACCTCCCTTTTCTGTTGCATTTGTTGCTGATCCATCTGTGTATGCATGGGTCCAGGTGTTGCGTGGGTAATGTTTCTCCACGTGTTTTGTCGCTATGGATTTTCTCTCTGTTGAAGTCTCGCTCTGTTTTATTTCAGTTCCAGGAATGTTTTCTATCATTTTAGGGAAACGATGTTGTTTCCAAACTGGTAGCTTGTGTGCAGTGTAGATGGGTTTAATAATTCCAACACTATTCTTCTTCTTCGTTCACACAATTACTGTGACTCGACTAGCAAGCCAGATACAAATCGAAATAAGATGTCAAAAATCCAGTGTAGAGATTTACCAACTGTCAGCACTGCTCAAACATCAGAATATCAGTATGGAAACTAAACTACAGCTGGTAAATAGTACATTCTTACCAACCCTTTGTTAGCAGCACCAAACATGATCCCTAACCAAAGCACAGAAGATGAAAATTCCATCCAACGAGATGAGATGTTCAAGAACAGCCATTACGGGGAAAGACCAAGAAAAATTAATAAGTACTGACTTACAGAAGACCAAGAAAAATTAAGTAAGTAATGACTACAGCACCAGTCTTCGACACTAGTCTAAAGTAGCGTTTTTACAGATAGGAAGTTCTACTTCTGTATGTAGGTACCTTAACATTCACACTGAAAAATCATTATTCATAACCAGTAGAACACTTCAGACTCTATTCTAAAGTAATGTTCTTACGGACAGGAAGTTCTGCTTCTGTATGAAGAGACCTCAACATACAAATTGAAGATCATTATTAATATCCAGTAGAACACTGCAGACTCTATTCTAAAGACTCTATTCTTGTGGACTGGAAGTTCTAACAGTAGTGTTTTCACGGATTGGAAATGTCTGTTGATGACAGACAAGTTTTCTGTTTAGTTGATTTAATTCTGTATGCGTTTTGTATCCACTTTTGTCGTGTTTGTGTTTGTTATGAACGGACCAAGTCCAGTTTGTAATTTAAAACTTATCTTATAGGTATTTTATTAACATAGGTCATTAACATGATTCGCGATAGGTTCCTTTGTTGTTTTATATTGCTAAACATTTCCACCCCGATATTAGTTTCTGAACCATTTTTTCCAGATTTTGCGCAGCTGTCTTATTACAAGATTCAGGTTGTGGTGGAATCAAGTATATTTATTAATCCATCCGACAACAATTTGTAACAGTGGTGTTGTGACCGTATGGACTACTACGTCGTTTTAGCACTAGGGTGCTGCCACTTATTAGAGTTAGAGTAAGAGTACTTAAACAAGATTAAAACACTAAGTATTTGAGCACGACTAGTTAGTAAAACAAACACTAGTCACAAACCTATGACGTCATTCAATCATGGTGTACATGAACTCATGACGTCTGTCACGAAATGGATTTAGGACTAGAGACTGTCTACCTATAGTGACAAGACACTAGTGAGAAGGAAGACTGGAAAATTAGATTCAGATAGAAATATAGTGCAAAATGTGAAAGTTGAGACCATTGGCTCCGAGGTTGAGAACCGAGGTTGATTCTTTCCTCGCCACTTCGGACGTTTAAATTGCTATGGCCTCGAACCACCTCTAACTACCCTACGGGGATAAGGTTAAATTAAGATTCACAAACACCAAGGTACAGACAACATATAGCTACTGCACTAAAGGAAATGACTGATGCCAGCTACAATTTATACAAGTTTATTATACACCTATAAACAAACTCATATACATGTCAAATACAAAAAATGCGAGGATGCACACCTGAAACAAAATCAAGCACAGTTAAAAATGCATCAACCCCAACCCTTCTCCCACAATTGGAACCTGTATGGAGAAAGAAGGTAAGGTTAACTGAAATGAACTACACTGCACTTGATGTCGCCTACACTCCAAACTAGCTGTTCTAAATTCTAACTCTAACTCTAAGTCCACTGATAGCTGGAACGACTGCGAAGTGACTACACAATCTCTGCACAGACTTCGGTTCTACACAGCCTATCCTGGAATCTCCTGAACACAACTAACTGCACCTCTAAACTTCAGCAGCTGTCCTCTGCTATGATTCACCAAAACTAACAGTTCTGCCTATCTGTGCTGACTTCAGTAGAGAGAATGTTTACCCTCTCTCTCTCCACTAACTCTGGAATTGATGACTGAGGTTTAACAGAACCCCACTGGATTCTGGACTGGAACTGTAGCTGACTTCTACCACTCTGAAATTACCTGCCCGAGTACCTATAACTGGGCCGTCGGCTTTATTATGGCCGTGAAGAAGCGAACATAAAATTACCACAACGCGGGCAGCATGCCAAATCTGCGTGTGTAACCGACCGAGCGTCAGAACTCAGGATTTACCCACAAAAATCCTATTCGCTGGAAAATGTCTTCCCCTGGCTGGGAAAACGTATTTTCTTCCTCTCCTTCCACCACTGGCAATTCATGCGCGACTTAGCTTGTCGGCGAATGCCACAACTTCGCCGTGGGAGAAATTTTGAGGTATCAAAAATTCTGCTCTTCCCCCCAAAAAGCCGGTACCTGCTGTTCAGACGAAACAAAACAACAGCTAAACAAAACGTAATAAATCTATTTCTAATAACACCACCTCCCTGACTCTTCAACACGTTATGCACCTCCATACAAAAATCATGCCAACACCGTCCGCTACTCTCCTGTTCCCTTCTCTACCTGAGCCTACAAAGTAAACATTGGCTAACCCAGATCGCTTGTTCTGCCTGACTAACTCCGAGCAACAACAATATTTTCACTGGCCCGTCTGGGCAGACGTACTGTGGCCTACTTCTTACGCTGACCCTACATGCAGCAAATTATTAACACAAAAATACTCTATCTCTAGGAATTCCTAAACTTCCCGTCAATAATAGTAATCACATTCAAAATGTAATACAAAATAATTCCCTTTAAAATTACTTCTCCCATCTTCTGAATTCACAGAACAATAATGCACAATCAATAACATATAACCAGTTTACGCCAGCATCTGCTTGCCGTCAAAAGTTATACAATGGAAACCCCGTAATTCAGCCACGTAGTGCCGCAGTTTTTAAACCACGCGCTCCTGCATAAATATTCATTAACTGATAGCACACATGTGCTCGTGCCACAATACACATTAACTGATAGCACCCACGTGCTCCAATTAATACCTCTATCACTTCCGTCCACAGATATATGCGTAACTATATAAATAGCGAGCATCAATACTCTCAATAAAATCACAAATGAAAATACACATTACACGCGCTCCCGACTATTCTGTAAATACATATGATTCGCAGATGCGAGTTTCTCTCCCGACCGACTTTGCAATAATACAAAGCGGTGATATCTCAACTTTTAAACCATGCCGCTATTCCTTCAACAAGGAATTAAATGGACCTATAAAGTTTCAAGTCTATCACTAAGATCGTATTGATGGCTCTGGAGTTAAGAATTAAATTAAACTAAAACTTCCCAAGAAACTTAAATGATCGGCCTAGGCCTAGACAAATTAAATAAAGTCCTCACGCAAAAATTCATGCTTACCAAATCTCGAATGTCCTACTGAAGCCAATCGACTTGACTCTGGCAACCGGCTTAGCAATTTTTCATTAAAAGAGAAAGAGGCTATGAAATATAGGCCTTTTTATAATCAAGACCCCCACGCGCCGACTTCATGACGTCATATGCGCGGCGTGGTTCTAAAGCCAATGGGAGCTCTGCATTTCAACTGCAGTTAGCTCTCAGCCAATCAGAACCTTAGATCATGCTGATGCAACGTACCTGAGTTTTAGACAAAGAAACGGGAATAAGCTCAGCCCTCTAGTGGCAATGAACCAAAAATGGCCGCAAATAATTTAACTCCCGAAAAATGCGTATATGGCCACGCAATATCTTTAAAAAAAGGACACTGGTGCAAATCCTGATCTAGCCTCTATAATCTTCCTTCTAGAAAAATACTGTCCAATTCCCTACACCCCCATTCTAAACACATAGATCAAACTCCATCCTGATCTCATCTTGAAAAAAACGTAAATAATAGAAGGAGAAGAAACATGGAGAAGGATTTTTCTGTAATCCCTCCAAAAATAGTGAACAAAATGCAAGGAGAAAAAGACATGGGCCATTTGAAAGACAGAATCTCAGTACTTTCGTCACAACGTCATCAAACCTTGTGTGGAATCCATACGAGCTAGAACGGAAGCCTTTTAGAATAGATAGTTTCCGGTCTATTCGCCAATAGGAAATAACATCCGGCCAGCTGGGCACCGGATGACGAGATATAGAGACGGGACATCGTGGGTCCAGTCAGTCAGTGAGTGAGAGAACCATTGCACATTAGGCGTTATCCACCTTTATAGGCGCGGAGCAACCGTGGCGACTCCCCTTGGGTGATAACAAAAGCCTACGGTTCCAACGTTTTGGAACAAGAATTGTGTATTTCGTATTCTTCAAGAGATCCCCAACGAACCAGGGAGTTCAGCGCTGCACCCTGCTACGATTTGTTTAGTAGTCCCTCTGCTCTTATGGCAGATATTACCGTAAGTATCGAGTTAAAGTCTCGATCCAACATTTTCATTTCAGTTAGGAGTCTACAGCACACCAGACATGCCAAATTCACGGCTGAAGTAAGCAGAAGCCTTTTATTTTGTTTACCACGAGGTTAATAGTAGCCATCTCACTCAACTCCATTCTTCTTGATTTATATTGCTGGTTTTTGTATACGCCTGGACATATGTAATCCATGATCCAGCATGGAATGCCAGAAAATAGTAACAACTAAATTAAGGAACTTTCGTAAAAATTATTGGACTTATCCTTTGATCTCCAAATGAAGTTATTTTTTTGACGCCAAGTTATTGAAATTGCTGAACTTAATTTACTACAATCATGCAGTCATATACACCAACATATACGAGCCTCCAAAACCAACATGGGTTTCCTCGACACTTCTGTAAGCACCATCTCTGGCGGTAGCCAGTTACGCAACAGAAGAACACTATCACAATTAGTACAGTGATTATTTTCCCTTGACAACATCAGGGGATGTAACTATATAGACTGTACTACACAACCAACCCAGTCATTCAGTACCATATACACTATCAAGGTGTTGCCACACTTTCTTCCCACTGTCACATTGTTAACAGTGGGAGGAACAGTTACTGTAGCAGTTGTGTTAGTAGTGAGAGGATGAGTTACTATATACGTTATGTTAATAGTGGGAGGTAGCAAATTAGTAGAAGTATTCGAGCGCATAAGTTATTTTAGCCATGTGTTAGTAGTGAAAGGATAAGCTGCTGTTGCTGTTGTGTTATTGGTTGGGAGAATAACAAATAGTAGAACTAATTGTTAATAGTCGGAGCATAAGCTATTGTAACAGTTATGTCAGAAATTGTAGAGCCAGCTACTGTAACACTTGCGTAAGTAATGGGAGTATGACCTATTTTAACAGTTGTGTTAGTAGTGCGAGGATTATCTACTATAACCGTTGTGTTGGTAGTGGGAGGTTGACCTATTATAACCGTTGTGTTAGTAGTGGGAGGATGACCTACTTTAACCGTTGTGTTAGTTGTGGGAGTGTCACGGGATTTGCCTCTCATTTGCTCAGCAGTAGTGGTCCACCAGTGGCCAAAACTCAAGTGTATCTAAAATGGGTCTTCCAAGGTGTTTACTTTCGCACAGGATTACTCTTGGCAGAGTTGTAGATAGAAGGATAATGCTGCTTCTATGTCAAAGGAGTGTTCACAAGATAATTAGGATGTCGAGAACAATGCTACATAGGGCACAGCACTATTAACTTACGGTATATCTGATCCGGCACCTTTTGTGACGTTTTAAGCAACGGTGTGGCTTGTTCGAGCCCGCAGCTGGTTTAATCCAGCAAAATTCATGTTATAATTATTTTTGGCTCTATGGCTGTATATATATATATATATATATATATATATATATATATATATATATATATATATATATATATATATATATATATATATATATATATATATATATATATATATATATATATATATATATATATATAAGATTCTCGATCATACATGCGCTCTCATATCTATAATAACTGAATCAACTATGAATTTGTAAAGTAACATATGTCAAATTTAATAATCAATTAGTCTTTAACAAATTTAAATAAATATGGATGAAAGTGACTTTACAGGGTTTTAAAATTGTCTTCACCGAGACTTAATTGGGGACTGATGATTATTGTCCGTTGCTTTTGCATGTTAACACAAACTTAACTTACGGGGTACTGCAATGGTTGGTTGTCGAGTCTTTCGTGATGATGGCTCTTCTCTAGAGGCATCTAGATGAACTCCACTCCTGATATCAATGTGAGTGTCTTCACAACGTGTCCACTGTAGGTAGTTGGTGTCGACCCCAACTTTTGAATCACAAGATTGTGGCGAAGACTCTTACTTCAGACTGATCTCTTGTAAGTGTAACTTCGTACCACGAACCCAAAAATATGGGAACACAATCTCCTGGCACAGTAGAATGGACACAGCAACTTTGATTAGCTACTTCGAACCTTTGGTCTGGGGTAGTTTCAGAATCCTTCTTATGACTTTTGCTTCTGATTCCTTTAGTTTCCAGTCTTTGTATTTAAAATTGCGGGTTCTCTTTTACGTTATATTCTTTCTTCTTCTTTGATCCTTAGCCGCCGACCATCAAAACAGTCAGTGATCATTACGCCTGGTGGCGTCTTGTAGGGCAACAACAAATTGATTCCACTTTGCTCGGTCGGCGGCCATCCTTTGTACAGTACCCCAACTCTGGTTCATTCTTTGCATCTCAGCCTCCACAGTCCTCCGCCAAGTTGTTTTTGGTCGGCCTCTCTTTCGTTTTCCTTCAGGGGTCCATAGCATAGCTGTTCTTGTGATGGCATCAGGGTCTCTTCTGAGGACATGGCCAACCCAGCTCCAGCGTCTGCCAGCTATGATGGTGTGCATGTCCTTTTGCTTGCTCCGAGTAAGCAGATCTTGGTCGGTGATGGTATTCCTAAGACAAATTCTCCGAATCTTTTGGCCGAATACTATTTACGTTATATAAGACGCCCAAATACTTCGATCTGTCACTTTTAATTTTGGAATTCTTTGTCCAATCCTTCTCTCTGGCTACTGAGAGTTGTTACTTGACGTTGTTGAAAATGCAATCTGATTTGTGTCTCCGACTTTATTAAATTATGTCTCTCATTTCCATTCCTGCCCCATGTGGTATTTCCGACCATCTTTCCAATGAGAGCTAAAGTTTATTTCAGGCTCTCAATTTGGACCAACCCTGTCTCTTTAGAACTATGTTAGTTGGGGTGTTAAATCATTACTAACCCCTGCATGTTTTAAAATATCAGATTTATACTCGTGACCTCTTTCAAATATGGCAGTAATACTTCCGATTGCATTTGTACAAACTCCCAAACACATAGGTGAACGTATTTCCTGACATACCTTTCCCAACATAATCTCTCCAGACGGGTTATTGATACAGAAATGGTCCAGCGGAAGTATTATCTCATTATCACCTGTGTGCACAAAAGTGCATCGCTTCTTTCTAACTTGTGAAATAAGTGTCCTTTGCGCATTGGCCCCTTTCAGGACATCCTCATTAATAAGGAACTGAAATAGGCAGTGTAAATTCTACGGGGACAAACGATAAAAACGGCAAACCAATATATTCTTCGTTACAGACAAGCGCACAAAAAAAAAATTAAAACATTAGAGAAAAGAAGGTGAGAACTTATCGTAATTCATAAAAAATAAAAGATAAAAAAATGTTACCTTTTTAAATTATGTACTGCATTAAGGTTAATTGTCACCTTTTGTCCTACTGGTTTTGTGGCGTGTGTCCCTACAGAATGTGCGCCACTTCTTTGTCCTATGAAAGAATAAGTTTAACACTGTCTATCTCAGTTCACCCTACAGATTATCATAGGGGTCGACAACATATGACGCCACGCAGTGAGGGGGGAGGGGTTCAACATTTTGTGACGAAGTGGGACGATAGGGGGAGGGGTAGAGGTGGTTAAAGAAATCTGACGTCACACAACAAACGTACGAGCGTGAGTCGTTTCTTTCATAAATGATGTCCGAACAAAATAAATTTTGTGACTCCATCCTTAAAGTTTACTTTTATTCGCAATGTTAAACCACTCCCTCGTGGAAGACCTTTATTAATGAAATACTCGTAGCTTAAATATCGGATGATTGTTATACCCTTAACCGGTGTGAATAGTTTTTTTTAAACTATATCTTTCTTTTTTAAAATATACACTGAAATGTAATACACACCTTAAAAGCAGAACGAAGGGTAAATAAACTGTACAGTTGATTCAAATTAGATTTAAAAGACAAAAAAAAAAAACAAACAAACAAAGCACGTTATCACCGTTCCGACAACAGTTCGATGAGATCCACGACACAAAAGCTAAAAGATGGCATTTGGACTGGTGTGAATGTTCACATTTGAGTGTGTGTGTGTGGGGGTGGGAAATCGCGGAATGCAGATGCATTTAGTTGAGTAGAAAAAAGGTTGTGCCCTGTCTCATGCTAGGACGCTGTACATGGAGGGGAAGTTATTTGTAAAAGTCTGATTAATTAAACACTATTTGACTTGAAAGATTGTTGTTTGGTCTGCACCGTTTAACTAATTTACATTCGACTATATTCTTTCTTTTCAGCATTACAACAAAAAAAAAATCTGGATAAAAGGAGGGGTTAGGAGATGTGACAATGTGTTTTTAAAAGGGTGGAAAGGGGGGATGTTAAAAATGAAAAAAATTGCGTTACGTCATATGTGAACGACTTTCCTATTTTGTTTATTTGATCTTACAAACGTTACTCACTATAGCACATATCTGACATATCGTTCTTGAAAAGAGCTTTGGCAACAAATTATTATATTCGGATAGATGTATCGTGAAACTCCTAAGCACGCTGAACATCTGTTAACAAGAAACCACTTCAGCCATTAGTCTTTTAACTAAAGGACCAGGTACGAAACCAAGCAGCATAACGCTCCAGTCTACCCATCTATACTGTTAAAAAAAAGAAACGCAACTTTTTTGGTGTTACTTTTATAAAAGATATTCGCTGATTCTTCTTCTTCTTCTTTGATCCTTAGCCGCCGACCATCAAAGCAGTCAGTGGCCATTACGCCTGGTGGCGTCTTGTAGGGCAACAACAAATTTATTCCACTTTGCTCGGTCGGCGGCAATCCTTCGTACAGAGCCCCAACTCTGGTTCATTCTTTGCATCTCAGCCTCCACAGTCCTCCGCCAAGTTGTTTTTGGTCGGCCTCTCTTTCGTTTTCCTTCAGGGGTCCATAGCATAGCTGTTCTTGTGATGGCATCGGGGTCTCTTCTGCAAGATCTCCCTTCTTGAGCAATTTGACAATTATTCCTTTTCTCCACTCTGTTGGTGTTGTCCCTGTTTTCCAGACTTGTGCAAATAGTGGTTCTAATAGTTCTGCTGCTAGCTATGGGTCTGTCTTATATAGCTCTGCATTTAAGTTATCATGACCAGGAGCTTTTCCTTTCTTTAATCCTTTGATTGCTGTGATGATTTCTTCTTTTCGTGGGATGTCTGTATTAACATCTAGATCATTTTCAGCCTCAGGAACATTCAATTGTGTCTCTGGTGGTTTCTTATTCGGAGTTTCTCTGAAATGCTCTGCCTATCTTGTCTCTTGTCCCTCTACTGTTGTGATGAGATTTCCTTGCTTATCTCTTACTAATGTAATATTGTTTGCACCTCGTTTACCACTGATGATTTTAGTTATTTTGTATACTGTGCTTTGTTCATTTCTCAGTGCTGCCTCTTCTGCCTGTCTTGCAAGGTCATCCAGAAATGTCCTTTTGTTAGCACGGGTTTGACGTTTAACTTCCTTGTCCAGTTGACTGTACTGTTCACTATATATTGCCTTTAATCTGGGAGACTTAACTTCTGTTTTCTTTCTTTTCATTTCCTTTCTCTTCGCTATGGTGTTTAGCGTATCTGGTGTTATCCAGTCTTGGCTCTTTCTTTCCTGGAATCCCAAGCATGATTTGCTGCTTTCCTTGTATATTGTTGAGATGGTGTTGAATCTCTGGTCAACATCATCGGTCTCTGTTCTTTCCTGGCTTTTGATAATCTCATATCTTCTCTTTACGTCGACCACGAAAGCTTTTCTGGTGAGGGGATCCTTCAGTTTCGTGATGTTGTATCTTTTCTGTTTGACTGCAACTGGTCCAGCAGCTCCGAGTTTCACTTTCAGTCTTGCTACTACTAGGTGATGATCACTTCCCACATCTGCGCCTCTTCTTACTTTCACGTCTTGTAGTGCATGTCTCCATCTGCCATTGATCATTATGTGATCTATCTGGTTTCTGTCTTGTCTGTTTGGTGATTCCCATGTTAACTTGTGCACTTCTTGTGTGGAAAAAGTGTTCCTCCAATGACCAGGTTGTTAATACTGCAGAAGCTTATTAATTTGCCCCCATTCTCATTTGCTGTTCCACTGCCGCATTTCCCCATTACTCTTTGGTTATAATTATTGTGTGCTCCCACTTTCGCATTTAGGTCTCCCATTACTATAATGAGATCGTACCTGGGTGTAGTTTCCATTTCTTTTTGTACCTGTTGATAGAACTCGTCCTTGATCTCTTCATCGCTGTCGTTTGTTGGTGCATAGCATTGTATAATTGTGGTGTTGGTGAACCTCCCTCTTAGTCTTGCTCTTATCAGTCTGTTGTTGATGGGTTTCCATTCCTGTAAAGACTTGTCCATTCCTTTCTTCGGGATAATGGCTACACCTTCGCTGTGCTGACCATCCTCTCTGCCAAAATAAAGTACTGTTTCCCCTGTAGCTGTTTTTATTCTCCCCCTACCTGTCCATCTGCTCTCGCTTATTCCCAGGATATGTATCTTGTAGTTCCTCATCTCTGCTGTGATTTGTCTCAGCTTTCCTGCCTCATTCATAGTTCTGACGTTCCAAAAACCAATTCTGGTTTCGTGTTTTGCGGTCGTGGCACCCGTTTTCATGCCAGTGGCTTCCTTTCGGCTTTCACCACTGTCAGTCATACGAGCCTGAGACTCCGGATGTCCGTTCCGCAGCAAAGTTTTTTCCATTTATTGTTGTTTCCGTAACGTGCAATTTTTTTACGTAGACAGGGGTGTCGGCCCTGTGCTAAAACCCTCAACCTGGAGGACCAGAATACCAGCTTTTGTCTGACCCCTACCCACGCAGACCAGTCCAGCTTGGTTGAAATTCGCTGATTGGACATCAGTCAACCTATCGACTGTGTCCATGTGGTCATTAACTTCTCGTGGTTACCTGAATTGTACTCACCTCATGATTCGTGAGGTCATGAAAGAGGTCAAGGTCAAAACAACATTTGTTGACAATAACTCGTGACAGGTTCATGAGAATCCCGTGAAACTTACTGAACACAAAACTCTCTGACCATATTATTGAATGCCTATAAAAGATTGACGCTCCTCGAATAAATTCAGTTGAAAATTCAATGTGCAAGTATGGCTCATCTCACTACAGAACAACGACTCATCATCATTGGACGTTTACAGACTGGACAGTCACAAAGTGTAGTGGCCAGACAATTGAATGTGGTTAGAAGCACCATTAGTCGCCTTTGGAGGCGATTTCAAGAAACTGGCTCAGTGGCAGACCGGCCGCGCAGTGGAAGATCCAGAGTCACAACTCCAGCCGAAGACCGCTTCATACGGCTGCGTCTCCTCAGGAATCGACTTGCATCTGCGTCCTCCACAGTCCAGTCAATGTCAGCAGCTCGTCGAATTTCAGATCAAACGGTCAGGAACCGGCTGCACGACTCTGGTCTTTAGGCTAGAAGATCCTACAGAGGTCCTGTTCTTACGGACCGGCATCGCCAGAACCGACTGCAGTGGGCGAACCAGCATCGTCAATGGACCGTTGGGAATGACTGGAGACGGGTTTGGTTTAGTGATGAATCATTTTTTGTGCTCCAGCGACACGATAGACGGAGAAGAGTTTACCGCAGAGTCCATGAGCGCTACGCCCAGAACAGCGATGATGAGGCTCCTCCACATTGTGGCGGAGGTGTACTGATGTGGGGGGCGATCAACTTCATGGGAAGAAGTGACCTGGTGCAAATTGAAGGACGCCTGAATGCCCAACGATACGTCGCTGAAATTCTTCGTCCCCACTTCCTTCCACATCTGGCTGCACAAGAGTCGATTTTTCAGCAGGATAACGCTCGAACTCATGTGGCACAACTCACCACCCAGTTACTCGCTGGCAACAACGTCCAGACCATTCCGTGGCCAGCTATGTCATCAGACATGAACCCCCATAGAACACTTATGGGATGAACTCGACAGACGACTCCGCTAGCGAGACGTGGCTCCAGCCAATCTCCGACAGTTGTCTCTTGCACTGCGGGAAGAGTGGGCAGCCATCCCACAACAACAGATCCAACGGCTAATCGGATCCATGTCAAGGAGATGCCGTTCTCTTATAGAGGCCAGAGGAGGCCATACACCTTACTGAAACAGAGGCCTCAGTCGCAAAGAATAAAAGTCCAAACCAAATTTAATGAACATCATTTCATTGTTAAAGTCTGAAAGTTTCTTCATGCCAAGATTGAAACATTAATTCCGTAAAATAAAATGTTGGTACAAGTTTGAAATTTGGTGTTCATTACCACTGCAATAGGGAGCCGCGGTAGCATAGTGGTTAGTGCACTGGCTTCCTAGCTCAGTGGTCTATGGTTCGATCCCCAGATGAGGTGGGAATTTTTTAGGCCGCAAACGGCTCCTGGGTCGACCCAGCCCCAACTGGGTACCAGAGAAACTCTGGGAAGGTTAAGGCGGCCGGCGTGATGCTGACCACATCACCCCTAGTGTGCCGATGGTCAAGAAAATGTGGGCCTAACACCATATTCCCAATATGCCTCAATGGGCGTGTAAAGGGATCCTTTACCTTTTTTTTTTAACCACTGCAATAATGTTGCATGTCTTTTTTTGAACAGTATATAAAAATTAGTACCTAACACTGCTCTTAAGTTAGGGAAAGCAAAGGCAGCGATGAAAGGACATGGATATCCCAAAGCATAAAGCTAAGACATAGTGAAGACAGTGTTTAACACCCTATGACATTGTCTGCTATACTACTACCTTTTTATCTTATTTAAATACTAAAGATGCGATTACGTCAATCTCGCTAATATAGTCAGAGCTAAAACTGATTCTCATTCGTGCCGGGCATCAATATTCTAACCACTCGACCGTTGTTTCAACATACGAACAATAAAACCGTGTGTACCAATAATCATTGCGTTTATCAGCAAGAGTTTGCCATGCTACGGCTGTATAAATTATTTCCAATAAGAACTACAGACTTCAATAAGTATATGTGTTATGGTAGAGTTGTTTGCCGTTCATGTTTGTCCATGGTGTGTTATATGCATAAAAGAAACAGGATATTCAGATTTTCTCTTGTTAATCACAAACAATTTATTATTTCAGTGACGTGTAATCAATGATTTACCAATAAATCACGAAACAATTTTAATAATTAGAGGAGATGTCACTAAAAAGGACACAGAAAAAACCTACTTAGGATATTTTGGAGGAAAACAGCATGCCAAAAACATTTCTCAAACAATTCAAAACAAAAAAGAACATTGGTAAAAAAATTAAAAACAAACACACATATTGCTAATAAAACTGTAATATACAAGAATATTACTATAGTCCGTTCGGAAATTCGTGCCCACAGAAAGCGTCAATTTTCTCCAAAACTGTTTGTTGTATGGACATGAATTTTTGCATGCAGTCTTAGATTTTCCATGCAGTTATTAAAATATTTTTTGCCCTTACAAAACTCATGTCATGTTCGAATTTTCTTCTTTACGTTATATAAAAAAACTCTTACTGTTGTCTGGGTTAATTTTTAGTAGTTTTACGGGAAAGTTACAAGATCCGTTCAAAAATAATTTTTTTTTTTGGTTTGAATTAGTTACTCGCGACTGTGTACAATAGGTGCGCACTCGTGCGGACATGTAGTCACTGCACTAATTCAAACCAAAAAAAAAATGTTTTTGAACGGATCTTGTAACTTTCCCGTAAAACTACTAAAAATTAACCCAGACAGCAGTAAGAGTTTTTTATATAACGTAAAGAAGAAAATTCGAACATGACATGAGTTTTGTAAGGGCAAAAAATATTTTAATAACTGCATGGAAAATCTAAGACTGCATGCAAAAATTCATGTCCATACAACAAACAGTTTTGGAGAAAATTGACGCTTTCTGTGGGCACGAATTTCCGAACGGACTATAGCATAACGTAAAGCAGACAAGAAATTCACGAACGAAATTTAACGCAAACGAGACACGTACTGACAAAATTTAACACAGACAAGAGCTTTACTAACAACACTTAACAGAAACAAGATCGTTATCAACAAAACGTAAAACAAACAAGAATATTACTAGTGAAATGTAACAGAGATAATAACTAAGAAACGAAATTTAACACTTAAAACAGGCAAGACTTAACAATCAAAACTGAACATAAACACGAACTTTACTAATAAAAGATAACACTTACAAGAGCTTTACCAACAAAATTTTACACTGACAAGGGCTTTACCAACAAAACATAACACAGGCACAATTTTACTAACAAAACAATGATAAAAACTTTATTAATAAAACAAATTAAACTCAAGCATGAACTTTTCCAACAAAACTTAACACAGACACGAACTTTACTAATAAAATAAATTTAACACAGACAAGAACTTTACTAAAAAAAACTTAACACAGACAACAATCTGGGGGGTTGTATGCGGAACCCTAACTATGTTAACAATTAGATAAAGACACAAATATAAACAGATGTATGATCTGTGATGACATAACAAGATGGCCGAAAGGACAGCGATTATATGAATTATAGTTATTCTCAAAGACAGACTCTATGGAGGGAATTTACCGTCTTTGCTGTCAATCATAACACAGAATGATGATGATGACGATTATAATGATGACGACGACGACATTGACTTTGAAGATGACGATCTTGACTATGATGATGATGATGGTGATGATGATGACTTTGATGATGATGATGATGTTGGCTAAGTATCTTTCTAAGGGTTTATTACAACTGTCAAAGTAAGATTGACGTGTTGGTTTGGTTTGGTGTTAAGGACCATCTTCATTGCACACGGACGACTCAATCAGTGCTCCGATCTCCTCCCTTAGATCACACAAGGAGAATCTCAGCACAGTGTACGAACTCCGTAGCACCGGCGAGGATCTCAATGTGTGTATACAGGAATAACACACTATATAAACTTGTATGTGGTGGGTAGGTAATTTTGTAAATTTTGCCAGGGCAGCGGCCGTATGGCCTACTCTTTACGATTTCCAAATGCCGAAGGATTTTTAACGTGCGCAACTTGCAAACGGGACCTTCTATTTTTAGCCCTTACACGAGAAGGCAAGGCCACCTGTCTCATTATCCAGGAGATTCGGGGGGGGGGGGGGGGGGGGGGGGGGGGAAGCATGATATCATTAGGACCAACTGGTTCTGAAACAAATATCCATCAAATATATTCCCTGTACTAGGAACCGAACCCAGTACCTTTAAAATTAGAAACGGACGCCTTACCTCATAACCACTCCGGACACCCCCCCCCCCTTCCCGTGTTGACAAGTTGACAAAGCAGGATAACATATCACAAACAAGGAGATACAGGCCCAGCGTGGTTCCCGGGGGTATCTGAGGAGACAACGACACAATAGAGCAACTTCTGTCTCAAGCATGACTAATATAAATTATGTGTTGGGACCAGGCAACCTCATCATGTATAACAAATTGCTACAGAAACCGTAAATATAAGAGCACGTGACTGCTATAGTGCAAACCTCTTGTAAGGGACCACCTGCAATGGGGGCCCGATGCTCGGTAAGGAAGGAAAATGGAATGATGATGACGGTAGTAATGATGATGATGATGGTAGTGATGATGATGATGATGACGGTAGTGATGATGATGATGATGCTTGAGAGATAAGACACAGTTTTTCTAGAATAAAATTGACAGCGGTGGTTGTGTTTATATAATTGGTTTTAAAAAAAAAAAACTAAATTATGTATGTTACTTGTGTGCTATTTTCATCACAGTTATATTTCGCTTATTTACCTTCTCCGTTCAAAGACTCGTCCCCTCCCAAGACGGTCTACACTTTCACCAGACGTATTATCCATGTATCCATTATTCAAACAACGCTTGACTGCTTCTAAATTTATTTTATCACTTGCAATTTAATTCTGACTTTATTGTAGAAGATAAACAATCGAATTCTAATTTACAGAACAAGCAATCGATCTAAGAACTCAATAATCCTGGTTAGTTCCAACCGGACGTTAATTCTAAGCGCTGATGTTTCTGAAATAAGAGATCTTGATAGTACAGCTAACACTGACACTTTTATAGCAGGATGTTTTCCACCAGGTCTATAAGAACCGCGATTCCAGATTATCAAGCCCTCTGTTTCGTGTCTCTAGCGCCATCTCTTAGCACTGAAAGCCCTGCTGGCTTACTTTGCTTTCTATCTTTAACTTTTTTATGTAGCATAAATCATCAAAATAAACCTGCTATTAGGTAGTGGTTGGTAATTAGATTTTCTAATGAGTTACAGGTAAGGCGAATAAGGTCAGGATCATTAGTGGACTACTTTGAAAACATTAACGAAAATGATTGAATAAGGTTTAGTTAACGACTAAGCTGTGTCTTCCAGACTTTTCCCCTCAAACACAAGGCGACGATGTATGAGAACAAAAATAAATTGATGGCAAATTTGAGAGCTCCTTCCGAAGCAATTACGAAACCTCGAAGTTTGCGCAAATCTCATCTCCGTCTACAAATTCATTTCCTGAATTATATTCTGCATTTCTTCTTGAAATGATGCAAAATGTAATCAAAGAGCAGCGTTTAGCCAAACGTTTCAAGCAATTTACAAAAGGCAGCTTTCAGAATATAAAAGTTTAAAGGAATAAGTACAGCTGTAGCTAGTAAATTAGAGGAAATAATAACAATAATTACTATCTGCTGCTCACTTCGACGTATAAACGAAAAGTATAGAACAGAAAACAAATACACAAATAATCAGAATAAATATTATACTGAATAGTCGAATACTAAAATAAGAATCGTCAACTCAAATGTCAAGACGGCACCTTGATGGCGAAATCGTTCTCCATGTTTCATCGCTGACATCGCCAAGGTTGTCCAGAGAAAAAAAGTCAACGATACGAATCGAGCAAATGATTTTGAGGGGAACATGTTACATCCATAATTCTGTATGCATCAATGATTACATGGCTTTGAAACATGGAGAAGAATAAAAACCACAACCAAAAAGTTACAGACTTTCATAAATGGGTGCTTGCATATAATGGAAGAACTGAAATAGTATGGCAGTGTCACCACTCAGCTAAAGATAGGAACTACCGATCACTGTAACTATAGCATTGATAAAACGACTGCTGAACATCTGCTTCAAAGATGCCCAACATATGTGGAACAGAGAAAGCGCATATGGCCGACACCAGTACCATTCGTGTAACTGCTCTATGGAGATTCAAATAGCCCCAAGCTGACTACTGCTTTCTTTGAAAACATTCAAGTAGAGTGTGCGAAGAAGAAGAATTGATGACGACAAACAGACAAGTTGCAGACGACAAACAGACAAGTAGCAGACGATCACAAGATGAGAAGAAGACATAAATTCACATTGAGGAAACTTGTTGATAGCCAAGCAAGGCAGTCCTTGTTTTTGGAATCCCCGGGGTAGGAGATGCAGGAGTAGACCGAAAAAAGTAGAAGAAAAAGAGAACTTAAGGCACAAATGAAAATGATGAAGAAAACATGGAAAGACTTTGACCTAATGGCGCGCGACAAGATACGTTTAAGAACCGCGGTAGCGTTGTGGTTAGTGCACTGGCTTCCGTGCTCAGTGGTTGTCGCGAAATTCTTCGCCCAACCTCTTCTCTCTCTCTCTCTCTCTCTCTCTCTCTCTCTCTCTCTCTCTCTCTCTCTCTCTCTCTTTCTCTCTCTTCCATGATTTCGAATGCCAAATAGGACAATGACCCAAGATCGGGGGTTTCCAGCTACTTGACGCTTCAGTATTTTAACCAATGACCCAGATAGCTGGGGATTTCCAGTTGACCGGGTGGGAACGCCCAGTGACCCAGAATATCAAGGATTTCCCATGTACAGCGACTCATAGGACATTTACCCGTGACCCGTAGGCTGGGGGTTTCCCTAGCCTGGATGAGTTCAGTGACCGCTGTTAAACGTATAAAATAAAGACTATATCGGTTATGTTTTTACTCACATCTGCAAAAGCCCCGAACAGACAAGCCAGTTGCAAAAAACTTCTAGCGTGTAATCTGTCTGACTACCAGGCAAAAGAATTGCTTATATATATGCCGTCTTTGGCAAGCCAAACTCAATATTGGAATAAAGCGGGTGAGCTGAATGCATTATCTTCTTATATGCAATTATTTGTATTGAATGTTTGAACTGCTTTCAATTATTATCTCATTATATGCAATTAACTTTAGTTAATGTTTGCGCTGCTTTTCAGTCAATTGCATACTTTCATGTAATGGTTGTATATTTTATGGAATTCATATATTTACTGTTATATGATTTTTGTATGCCTTTGATGTCCTTCAGGTTGTTTCACAGAATGCATTTGCACTACCCTGCCCGCCTCTTTTATTTAATGGTTGTATATTTTATCGCATTCATGTATTTAATGTTGTATGATTTTTGTATGCCTTTACAACAGTTGATAATATATGTATGCCCCTACCCTATTAATATTATATGTTTGCAGCTCGAAGAATGGCGCCCAACATTGGTCCATGTCATTTATGTAATAATATGACTGATATCTGAGCCTGCTTTATACACCACACTCAGGACAATTATTGCCTCTAACCAGAGAGATAAATAGATTGTTCCTTTGTGTGTATCTCCTAGCTCCCTGGTGGTGACGAACGCAGGTGAACTCTCAGTTGTGTAGTGAAACCTTGCAGTATACAGCGACGAACTATTCCAGCAACTTGGCCAGGGGGAGAAAACTTGCAGTGATATTGTGAAATCATACAGCAGCAACAACATTCATGATAAGTGCTTTTTAAGAAAGGACCAAACATTAAAAGATATTGTGTCATACCAGTCAGTGATTAGAATTAGGACATAAACCTCAGCCATCGTGAAGGGTACCCTAATAATAAACATAACTTTTGTGTAGGCTGTTTTTATCTCCCTTTACTCAGTAATATATATATATATAACAATATATACCTATTTTTTTTTCTTCCTTGTGTTTTTCTGTAACCAATATAGCTTGAGCTAATATATATTCATTGAAAAGAATTTCACTGTTGTTTCTTTCTTTTCACTAAATGTTCTGTATTGCTTGGTAGTTAACTGTTTTTGTTAATCATTATCTTAATTACCAGCTGTGGGTCTCATGAGCCATATCAGTACCTCAGGAGAGGTGTGGCTGAAGACCTAACCTACTCTCAGGATCCTTGATGGGATTTGCTTCTTAACTTAACTGAGAAGAGTTTAAATTTCAGTCTCCTGAAACATTTCTTCCTACAAGTGTCGGACTATCACCTACAGCGAGCCAAAAGACACTGTGGAAGAGATTGGTACTCTCTTTTATTTCTTCTATCTATCCTCTCTTCTACCTTGTCGCCACAGTGGTCCATGGCTCGATCCCCAGTTGAGGTGGGATATTTTAGACTGCAAATGGCTACCCAGCCACTTGAATTGGGTACTAGAGCAACTCTGGGAAGGTTAAAGGCGGTCGGTGTGATGATGACCACATTACCCCTAGTGTGTCGATGGTCAAGAAAATAGGGGCCTAACATCATATTCTCAATATGCCTCAATGGGCGTGTAACGGGATCCTTGACCTTAACCTTTATCTTGTTGAAGGCGTATGTTACTTGGAGAGCTAAAGGGCAGTGAATTAAAGAATTATAATAGAGCATTTCATTGCACATCATATAGCTTAGGGAGGTTGTTGTTGTTGTTTAACTAGGGCTGCTGAGCTTCTCACTCTTTAACAGTCAATGGCAAGTTGAAGCCTCCTTAGCATTTCTACACTGTAGATTTAGGTTTTTCCTGCGGCTTTTCTGCCATTCCGAAACCCGTTGAGTTGAAGTCATGAGCTCCAGTTTCTCCTGCTTGGTTTGCATTTAAAGGATCGTCACATCTGATCCCACGCTAGGAGTAAGAAGCGCATGGCATACTGTGCATTCCCCGCCATCCGAGGGGGCTCTTCAAATATGCAGAGCTAAAATACTGTGCTCTGGTTCTGGGCTCTCACAAGGAATCGTCAAGTCCTATACACAGTCGCTTCTCAGCTTCCCCAGCCTATCATGGGGTCCATAGTGAGATCCTCCTGCATGTGGCCAACGAGGTAAAAACCAGAGCATGTCTGGGGCTCAAGTGACTCCTCCGAGCTTAATGTACAATGCTGAGTTCTCAACAAATTTCACCACAGGAGGAATCCTGAGACGTGAGTGGTTGATTTCAAGAGTCAATGAGTGTTTAATTTGCCTCACAGACAGAGGTTCACTCCCACATCAGTATACTATAGCATTGTGCTCAGCTGGTGGTCACAGAATGGTGACTCCAATAAATTCATCCATGCATAGCTTGTGGAGGTGACATACTAGTTATATTAGCAAAATAATAAGCTAATCATAATGATGGATGATGAATGAGCTGCCAGGATTAACACATGTGGAAATTGTAGGGCATAACGGTTCATTTAAGCATAGTAACACCCACTATAGCTAATGCAGAATGGGAGATACTGCATAATGCTAACTCAAATTCTTCTCCATTAAAAAATAATAAATGACGGATACCTGTACATATTTTTTTTTTTACAGGCAAATGTATAAGATGAAAATATCGATGCATACACAGACAATTTCAATGGAGAAATTCTAAAGATGGCGTCTAAAAAACATTTTCTAAACTTCAACATGCCTCACCACATAACACCAACACAAAAACAAACAAAAAGAAAGAAACAAAAATACACATTGGAACAAATACCTAACACCAAGGAGAACACACAAATGCATAGAAAAAAAAAATAAATAAACTAGCCTTCCAAGAATACAGAAGAAATAGAACGTTAGACAAATTAGTAGAATATAATTGTCGTGGAATGACGTCTGTTTCACATCACGAATTCAAATAACTCTGGTCCTAACGGTGCGCCATACATAGTTAACAAGATATGATACATCGACCAATGAAAAACGCTTTTTGGTCCCGTGTTTACAACTGCTGGTGGAATAAAGATGGCCAGACCCTATTTTGGGTAACATGATTAACTTCGAAATTTTGCTACAGTAGTATAGAAGAAGTACCACTTGGCAGAGGTTATCAAAACGATATTAGGGATGTTACTCTACCCGTAAATAGTAATACTTTTACTAATAATATTATAGGACGGGAGAAATCTTAGGTTAAATGCATTCGAAGCTTCAGGTTGGCCTAAGTTTAGCTGTTTAAACTATGCATACTATAAAATGCAAGTAGTAACCAAAAAGATTATTATATAGATAGGTAAAGCCTAATTCTAAGTATAATGTAAACTTTAATTGACTAAAATCGCATCAGGAATAACGGAGATAATTACAAAAGTAGTTTTCCTACATTGTACAAAAGGCCAAACGGTACCCACATTTTAGGATAGTTATTGCATTCTTCGGGAGTTCCGTCTCGTACATCCGAGGTCAGACTATAAATAGACTTGCCTAACCAACTTCGGTCAGTCACGATTTGAAAAAAAACACAGCAAGCGAGGGAAAGCAGTACATATATTAATGCCAGCGTTTGCCTTTCTGCACTTGTTAGCAGACCTTATTCACCCAGTGAGGGCTAGTCTGTGTGTGTGTACCTGAGAGGGTAATAACGAATATATATATATATATATATATATATATATATATATATATATATATATATATATATATATATATATATATATATATATATATATATAATTGTGTGTAATTATATTGATTAATCCAACTGTGCGATACAATGTGTATAAGATGTGTTAGGAATGGACTGTGTCTTCTGATGAAAGTTACAGGCTCATGTGTACTTCTAGAGGCAAAGCCCGCCTTCGGAAATATTTTAAATATTGAGAAAGATGGCTAATTGTGTCTGTAAGTTGGGAAAAGTATTTAAAGAAGTATTTCTTGAATGGAATGAGACACCTGACAGGAACATAAAGAAGGATGAAAGGGATTGATTCACAGTATCGTTTGACCTATTGTTTAATAGTTTTACTCACAACCTTATTATTGTAGGGAGGCGAATCATGGGAAAATACTTATAATTCAAGAGGTAGAAGTAAATAGTGATCACTTTGAATTGAAATGATTGTTGATACCTACACTATACCTTGTGCTTCTGCTGCACGCTTATCTGAAACTGTCTATCGTCCCCATCTGTGTCGTAAGAGGGGTATGGATAGAAAAATACAGGGATTGCGTTTGAATTAATTGCAGGTTTAATCCTTTAA